>JAANDH010000080.1:280044-523929 GCA_011799765.1 Nymphaea thermarum | reverse complement strand
TTTGATACTTCTGTTTCTGCATAACCATTCTCAACTATCTCCCAAAGATCTTGTGAAATGAAGTAAGTCTTCATTTTGATACTCCAAAACTCATAGTTCTCACCATTAAAAATAGGCACTAAGGATTGGGATATATTGAGAGTATTTGAATTAGCCATACCAGCTTTCAAAAATAACTCTTACCAATAGAACGCGATTTGGAGTTCCTTGCTTCTGCAATGCTCCTCTCCACGATACTTGAGATGCCCACGCAACCTGGCGCTCTGATACCAAAATTGAAGGAAGACTTTCTAACTCCCACACACAAAAAAGCACTACAAGAGGGCACGTTAAAATAAAACTTGAAATGAACTCAACTCTTTCATTCCTTTTCACTAAGTGATTACACGCATGGAGCAAGCAAGTATTCAAACAAAAAGGAAAAAACTACCCACTAATGCCACTTGCTAAAAGTAGCCTCATTTTGTGGACACATAACAACTAATTCCTATTTTTATGGCTAAAGAAAAGAAACTAAAAGAAAACCACCACATGTTTACACGATCTCCACTTCCTCATATTGCTCACACGTTCACCACTTCCTCATATTGCTCACATTAACTAACAGGTTAGCGTATGACTATATAGGTATGTTTATGCTCAAAAAGGAGAGATTAAAAGGCTAGTGCGCAAGATGATAGAGGCCAAATCTCATTAGGTCAACTAGCATCACCTTCTCTTTCTCTGGTGTAGTTGATAAAGAAACATGATGGCACATGGAGGTTTTGTGTGTTCTACTGAGCCTTGTATCAGACGATAGTGAAGGACAAGCACCCAATTCCTGTGATAGATGAGTTGTTAGATGAACTCACTGGTGCTTTCTTCTTCAGCAAAATAGACTTGAGAGCCAAGTACCACCAAATTCGCATGGGAGAGAAGACGTGGCCAAGACAGCATTCCATACCCACAATGGCCAATATGAGTTCTTGGTGATGCCATTTGGACTTACTAATGCACTAGCTACTTTTCAACGGTGTATGAATGACATCTTTCAGGCTTATCCGAGAAAGTTTGTCCTTGTATTCTTTGATGATATGGTCTAAAGCCCACTTGTGAATAATGTTGGAAGTCCTAAGAGAGAACGAGCACTATGCAAAGTACTCCAAGTGTAGCTTCAGGCAGACGAGGGTATGGGGGAGGAGATCTACTCGTTTCACCTTGGGCTTTCTCTAAGAGGATCATGACACACAGGCGAACCTTTATGAATGTTCTGGGCTCTAGATTCCACCAAATAGCCATCAAGAACCAATAGAACAACGGGAAATGTGACAGGGGGAATGGAGGTCGAGGGTTGTGGTGGTGTTTATCATCACTAGCAAGTCCGACGTGAGTTGTCGGTGCTTAACCAAGGGGGAACCTGAGGTGTCAGAAGAGTTGGAGTAATCGGAGAAGAACCACGTTGCCAAAAAAACTACTCCTATCGTCTGCCACTATTTGATGTCAAAGAACCACATCAACAACCACAAATTGCTGGGTTTCAGAGAATTTTGAGAGGAAGGTAGAAGAAACTGAGATGGGCTAGTATCATCATTTTGCAGGTATTTATCGCTGCGAGGAAGAAGACTAGATTGGCTAGTTGTCGCACATGTGACTGAGTTGATTTCGCATGAGCGAAGCCACCAAACAACTGAAACGATTCGACATCCTGATTAGCACCGCCTCTATGATATCCTACATGAAATTTTGTATATTATGATGAACAATGATAATGCGGTGGAGAAGAGTTGATCGGCAGGGATGTAGCATAGGAAACCATTACATGTAAGTCCTGTTACAGGAAAAACAAAAAGTTTTTTTCTTCTCTTGTTGTTTCACTATTTTTCCCACCAGTTCATTACAGAAAGGAACACTCTCCCTCCCCTTATCTCCACTCTGTCAAAAGGAAGAGGAGGAAGAAGAAAACAACTCTCTCTCATTCTCTCAAAGGCGCTACAGTGGAGAAGCATCTCTGTCAGCTTCAAATAAGTTCGATTGATGTTCTCTTGTTTTTCTTTTTGAAACTTTATCTACGCATGCATGATCATATAAACTAGGGATTTCATTGTTGAAAAGGAACATGAAATTGTATGTTCCCTCCACTTTTACAGTATTATTAAATATTTTTCAAATTAGGCGTTCCAGCAGCTTTGATTAGGCCATTTCTTTTTTTAAGGTCAGACAAACAATTGTTATGTTTCACAGTTTGATTTGGAGCAGGAAGCTAAAATGCCAGTAGTCGTATGTTTAGACTATTGTTTCGGTTTACCCTTTTCTAAGCTCCTACTAGAAGGCGTTCTTGTTCATTTATACTGATCTATTATAACTTCTGTTTACATCATTGCTAGACAACACAGTGATGAAAAACTCATGCTATGATCTATTTCAGGCAGCATTTCTTTCCATATTTTGAGTATCAAATTGTGTCTTTTTTTTTTTGTTGATACATGAGCAGAACGCTGCAAAAAATTCATTACTTGATACTTCCACTACATTTCTCAAAACATTGAACTTTTCAAAACAATAAAGTTCCATATGAGTTTAACTGATTGGCCTGGTTATTCATGTAAGAGAATGTTATGAATACTCAATGAACAAACAGGACAGTTAAGAGAATCTGAATTCAAAGAGGAACCATAGATTTTGGTCTTTTTGGATTCAAATATCAAAAAATGCACCATGAAGCAGGAAACAAGATTTTAGAAACTGTTGTATGAAAATTAAAAAAGGGTACTGATCATAAAATATAACAGATGCTGATAAGCAACCGTCTGTTCCAGCATCTCAAATGTGAAAGGACACAAAACTTAGAAACTGAAGTCAAAATGAGGGAATCTGATGGCCAATGGTGTCTAACACCGCTGGTCGTATCTTCCTTGCGTAAATGCTTCATCTATGATTCTGTAAACCTCAAATGTCTAGATTCTTCAAATTTTCAGGAAAGTATTTTCATTCTTATGCTGCTGTTTTATTTTTAAAAGTGGAACGAAATCTTGATGTACTTGAGATGTATGAGTTTTTCACTTGAATGTCCTTTTCTCTTTATCCTTGTTCAGGCCCTTTTGAAGCCTTTCGTTTCTCAATAGTAGATCTTCCAGCACTATACGACCTGAATTTGTAAAGTTCGCAACTGAAGAAGTTGATGGTCTACTGGTTCCAAGCCTGGACCAAATGGCCTTGACAGCTGCAATGGACCTGATATGGAAACCCCTAAATCCTGAGGCGCGTGCTTCCTGTAACTTGATCATATTCATGCACTTTGTTGCTTTTATTTTTCATACAACTGGGAAAGTCCTGTAGTATTTAAGACGCAACCTTTAGGAACACGTTAGGAATGATCACCTAACTGTTCCTATTTGCTAAATAAAACTTTTGGGAACGGTTTCTGGCCATTCAATTATATTTTGTTGTTGTGATAATTCTACACTAGTTTCTTGATTTAATGAACTCACCCATATTGCAAGGGAAGGGACCCAACCAGGGGCGGAGCGAAGATTTTTTTCAAGGGCGGGCTAAACGGTCTAAGGAACTTATTCGAGTAGGGCCAAACTAAACTAGAATCCAAAAAACATATTACGCAACTACAAATTTTCAATTGTAATTGTACTTTTTTTTTTTCAATTAACTGGGATAGGGCCATGGCCTAGGCGGCCCCCCCCCCCCCCCCCTCCCTCTGCCCATGGGCCCAATGCACCCTAAAAAAATAACAATTTACATGTAAATTTTTTAAAAAAATATTTATCTTATACAAAAATTTGAAAAATTAAATTTCAGCTCCTGTTAAAATTTTGAAACTATAATTTGACTCATTAATAAAAAATTTCTAGCTCCGCCCCTACTGCAAACTAGGGCCCAACCAATGCTGGCCATGGTAAGGCATGGGTGCGCGTAGCTCACCAAGCCTCAGCTCTTGAGGGCACAGATGATCGTCTTCAGTGTATCCACGGACTACGAAGAGTATCATCCTAGTGTATTGAAAGTTCGAATTTTCCATAGTCCAACCCATACCCAAGTTTGCAAGTTCTAAACAAACAAGTGATGCTATCAAGTGACTACGTGCACCATTAGAGTTATCTAGGCTCATGCAGTGTGCCGCTATGATGCTATCAAGTGACTACGTGCACCATTAGTGTTATGCAGAACTGCACAAGATGCTAAGCAAACTTGGGCTCGGCTTGAACTCACTTGAAAAAATCTCGCTTGTGCTTGACTCATTCATAAACGAGCTGAGTTCAAGCTTGCAAATGTACTCGAAACGATAAACGAGTCAAATTCAAGTTTCAAGAACTTGACTCATTTATACTCGACTTGACTCACACTAGTTAAATGAATTAATGCTTACTCGAGTTAACGCCTAAACTAGTTAAATATGCTAAACGAGTCGACTTCAAACTTGAGCTTGTTATAAGGAGCCCAAGTCAAGTTCGAGCCAAGCTAGAGCTCGAGTTTTTTGAGCCGACTCTACCTCGTGGTGGTCAAACTCGGGTTCAACCGGCAGCCCTGAGTAGATAATGACCTGAGTTAGTCTTACCCAGTTGAGGACCCCCATGATTGGTTGCTATTAATTTGGTGGTGGTCAAACTCGGGTTCAACTCGCAGCCCTGAGTAGATAATGACTTGAGTTAGTCTTACCCAGTTGAGAACCCGCCATGATTGGTTGCTATTAATTTGGTGGTGGTCAAACTCGGGTTCAACTCGCAGCCCTGAGTAGATAATGACCTGAGTTAGTCTTACCCAATTGAGGACCCGCCACGATTGGTTGCTATTAATTTGCTAGTATGCATTGTCTTCTGCATGATTGGCAATTTGGCTGTGATGTGTTATAGGACGATTTTGTCCTTGAACAGAAATGGTGGTCTAGGTCCCACTATGCATAGAAGTGGGCGCCATGGGCCAAAATGGACCCCATGTGGATTAAATATGGTCAGCAACAAGAATTTGGTGTGCCAAACTTGGAAAAATTATGAAATTGTTGGACAAAACCAAGTTCCAAACTCCCGTTCGGCCATTATGGTTGAATGAACATTTTTCCCCTATCACATATTTGTGAACATTGTCAGGTCGGGACAAGCCAAGTGGACCAAGACATGGGCCACTACCTAAATCCCAGTCTAGTGCAGAAAGGATTTTCTCAGTTTATCAACAAATTGAGTTTTTTTTTTTTTCAAACACCAGATGATAAATAGAAGAGAAAATGGGATAATGACGGTTAAAGAGTGAAAGGCCAATTGAGCTGGGGCAATGTTTGCATCCCAAAATTTTTAATGGTTTTGGAGTGCTCCAGAAAAATGAGGTTTTGCTTTGAAATAGAGAAGAAAGGGACTCGCCCGTCGGTACGAGGATTGACCGTTCCCTGCGTCTTTACAGGGAGTAATCAACCCAAGGGCTATGTTTATCATTGATGCATTTCGTTTTAACTTAAACATTTTTTTTATTCTATATGCGGTGTTGAAAATATTGAAAATTTGATGTTTTAAATTTTTGAAAAGATTCTTGAAGAATTGCTTGAGAATGTGAAATATTTTGAGGAAAAAGTGGAATTAGTAAATATCATTTGAAAAGCTTGTGAAATCATTTTGAAATCACTTTAGTGTTCTCTTAAGACTTTAAGTAGGTTTGAGATTTTTCTCTAATTCGGTTACCACCTAGTTAGAGCTCCATTCCCTCTTGCTTAAGTTCTTTTAGAGATGTGCTTGTGATAATAAGTGAACTAAAGTGGGTGAAAATGCATGGATGCATTTATCCTATATGATTGGAAGAAAAATCATTCATTCCTACCACAACATTCATCTAATGGCATTCCTACCATAACATACATCTAAGATTCTTGTCATTGTAAATATCATATATATGAAGGAAAAGTTTTTGGAAATAGATTGAGATTGTAGACCATCAAGTATGATTCCAATATTAGGTCATTACTTGGTTTGTGGTCTTGATGAAGTCGGCAAATGAAAAATTAAAATCTTATGAGAAAAGATTGAAAGAATGGAAAAGATGAAAGACTTGATCCCAAGAGAGATATAGAGAAAGAGAGAGAGAAAGAGATCTTGAAAATCATAAAATCAAAGATTTAAAAGGAAGAATGATTCGTATTCATATACATATTTATATATACATACATACATACATATATATATATATATATATATATATATATATATATATATATATATATATATATATATATATATATTTATATATACGTATATGAGAGTTTGTAAAAGGATATGTTAAATCATAAAGAGAGAATGACAAAGAAAGATATTGATGTGCACACATACATATACAACATGTATATACGCATATGTCTTCATGAATATTAAAATCAAGAAATGAATTGAAAATAACCGACTTCAATTTTTTATGTAGGCCGGAGGTGAACTTGGGCTCATGCAAGAACCTAAGTTAAGTCTCCAATGCCATCTTAAAAGGTTTCTTTTGAAAATTTTTTGAAAAATATGATTTATATAAAAACATAGAATGTCATGATTTTGGTTTGCCACAAGAGATATATTTCTTCCACCATTGGGTATGAAAGAAAATCAAGCAATATAACGAGACACTCATTAGGGTTCCTAATGGAGTGATTAGGAAATAAACTATTGCAAAATGTCATGCAAATGCATATTAACATTTACATATTCGTAAGGGTCTTTCCAGGTTGAACAAGCCTCAACCTCAAAAAATCACAAGAAGAAATCTCAATCCCAAACACTCACTCTCATCGAGCATTGGGTCATATAAATGGAATACTAGAATATCATGCATGAGCATCATTTCAAGCATGAATGATGAACAAAGACAATATAGCAAATATATTTTTGGAGATAAATGAAGAAATAGATTTTGTTCCATCTTGCTCATACTCCCGGTGTACTCAAGAGTAGCTCTTGATTCCGGATCATTTGAGCTATCTTGCACGGCCATGGGGAGACGGCAAGAAAAAAAGAAAGATATGAAAAAGAAAGATTGCATGATGAAAATGAAAGATCATCTTGTCTTCTTTTGCTCCCGGTGCACTTGAGCATAGCCTCTTGACTTTAAAAATAGAGATTGAGGGCTATCTCATATGGCCATGAGGAGAGGAAGAAGACAGAAAACGAGGAAATGAAAATAGAGATTTTCATATCTCGGATATGAATAATAATTAAAATGAGCCATGAAGAGAAGAGAAAATGAAAATAGAAATAGAGGAAGATTACATACCTCGAATGTGATTGATATTGGAAATGAGCCCTCTTTTGAATGATCTTGGATTTACCTTGAATGAAGCTCCCAAGATGTTGAAGATGAAGCCTCCAAGAGATCTTTGATGCTCCCTTGAAGAGTTGTTGTTTGATGAAACTTGCTCCAAGTTGGAGAAGAAGAGAGAAATGGAAAGAGAGAGCAAATGAAAATTTGGAATTTTAAGTGAGGAAGCACAAGAGATTCCACCATGGCTGGCCCCCCTCAAGAGAGAAGATTATGAGGTATTTATAGAGATTTTGGAGCCAAAATTTAAAATTCGAATTGAAGATTTGAATTTAAGAGGGAAGAGCTTTGGAGCCAAAATTTAAAATTCGAATTCAAGATTTGAATTAAAGAGATAAGAGCTTTGGAGCCAAATTTCCAAATTCGAATTCAAGATTTGAATTCAAAAGGGAAGAGTTATAGAGCCAAAATTCAAAATTAGAATTCAAGAGGTTAGAGCTTTGGAATTCTCAATTGGGATCTAAACTTTGATTTTGGATCTAATTCGCATTTGATAATTGGATTTTGAGTTTGAAATGCTAGATTTGGATCTAAACTTGGATTTAAAATTCATTTTAAAAATAATAGACCTAAAATTTTAATAGCTCCATTTTTTGAAAAATTTGGGGTGATAACAGATGCCCCTCTTTGTTACTAAGCCGGCACTAGCCGTGCTTAATGACAAAGATAAACGCCACAAATTTTTCAAACAAAACATGTTGGAAGAGATGTTTCAGGCTTAACCCCTTACCTGAATGGGTTATTTGAGCTTATATTGCAGGTTTAACACCTTTCCTGCATGGGTTTGTCAATATTGAATTCAGGTTTAACCCCCCTGAAATGGGTTTCCTTGACTTGCATCGCAAGTTTATATCCTTACCTGTGTGGGTGGCGTTGGCTTGTAGTATAGGTTTAACCATTTTATCTGCATGGGTTGCTTTGGTATGCAGTGCAGGTTTAACCTCTTACCTGCGTGGGTTGCTTTGGCTTACATGCAGGTTTTACCCCTTGCCTGTGTGGGTTGCTCTTTTGTCCATAATTTCAAGTTTTACTCCTTTCCTGAATGGGTTGCTCTATAACAAGTGGCAATGCCGGGAAAGAACCTTCATCACTTTGAATGTCTTTGTTCAAACGGAGGATGCGACCCAATTGCTCCAACATTGGTTGTGACAAGAAGTCTTCTTATTACTTCGAGTGCCTTTTGGTAAATTTTTTGTTTTCACCCAATGCTGGATTTTGAACTTGTTAAAATTTCCCAAACTAGCGTTTGGGTTGAGCTTGCTTCGAAAAAGCCCCTAGCCAAACGGCCAAGTTGCGCTTGCTCCATAAAATTTCCTTGTCTAGCGACATGGTTGAGCTAGCTTTAGAAAGCTCCGAGCCTAGCGGCCGGATTGCGCTTGATCAAATCTTTAGCTTAACAGCTGAATTGATTTGATTGGGATATGATCCTTTTTTCTATGGACAATGATGATTGTTTATGAAAAATATTTGTCGCAAAACATTTTGGAAATGTTTTGAAATAATAATGCCCCAGT
This sequence comes from Nymphaea thermarum, assembly GCA_011799765.1. Taxonomy (NCBI): domain Eukaryota; kingdom Viridiplantae; phylum Streptophyta; class Magnoliopsida; order Nymphaeales; family Nymphaeaceae; genus Nymphaea; species Nymphaea thermarum. The sequence goes on along the minus strand of JAANDH010000080.1, from coordinate 515,146 downwards.
ATTAGGAATTTACCATGATTGATAAATGAGAGAATGCTGGGTAGAAGATAGCTAGTTGATGTCTTGCATTGAGATTGAGGTGAAGAAAGTAATATATATTGCCTCAATCAAATAAGGTATGAGCAAAATTATATAAAGGAAATTGATATAGTTTCCACTATCAGGAAAATGAGGGTGCAAGGTAATGACATATATATGAACTTTGGTATGCAAGAATTTATGTTTTGTTTCTGAGGTAAAGAAATTGAAACAAAGCTTGTAGGAGAAAAATTTGTTATAAGAATATGATAGGTAGATGGTAATTCTCATGGCGAGATATCTAGTTGATTATGCAGCAAAACAGAGAATCTTAATTTCGCAATGATTAAATCTCAAGTAGAGTATAAATATATGAGGTTTGACTCAAGAAGATATAGATTGAACTAGGGTTAATGGATGAGTCAAAAATTAGATGTCCAACGATCGAAAATATAATATATCGGAGCATTAGCAAAAATCTTGGAATAAATGATTACCCAATAAAATCATGAAAGTAGTAAAATGGAAAGAAATACATTCCATATGTATTGAAGTTGAAAAATTATTGGGCTAAATATAAATGAGAAAAAAAAAGAATGTATGGCCCGAGTCAAGCACGTGTTGATCACGAATTGAAATTGAGAAAATAATGGAAATGACCTCAAATGCATAAAAATTAATGTGGGAGGGCGAAAGGTAATATCACGTGTCTGAACTTGGATATAAAAGAATTTTGACTCGCAATTGGGATATCTAGTTGATAATGCAGCAAAACAGAGAATCTTAGTTTCGCAATGATTAAATCTCGAGTAGAGTATAAATATATGAGGTTTGACTCAAGAAGATATAGATTGAACTAGGGTTAATGGATGAGTCGAAAATTAGATGTCCAACGATCAAAAATATAATATATCGAAGCATTAGCAAAAATCTTGGAATAAATGATTACCCAATAAAATCATGGAAGTAGTAAAATGGAAAGAAATACATTTCATATGTATTGAAGTTGAAAAATTATTGGGCTAAATATAAATGAGAAAAAAAAGGAATGTATGGCCCGAGTCAAGCACGTGTTGATCACGAATTGAAATTGAGAAAATAATGGAAATGACCTCAAATGCATAAAAATTAATGTGGGTGGGCGAAAGGTAATATCATGTGTCTGAACTTGGATATAAAAGAATTTTGACTCGCAATTGGGATAAAGCTAGTATGAACGGAATTTGTTGTAGAAATATGATTGGTAAATAGTGATTTTCATAGTAAGATATGAAGTTGATAATATAGGAAAATAGAGAGAATTATGAGTAATTTATCACTTGTGAATAATATTAACTTTCAGAGGATTAGACCTCCAGTAGAGTATAATGAATACATGATGTTTGATTCATATGGATCCAATAAATGGAAATCACATGTAAGATGATTGAAGATGGAGTATTCTCGAGTGAAGCAAAGATTTAACATTCAATTTGGAATAAATGATAGCCCAATAAAATCAGGGAGAAAGATTTGGATGTTGAAGCCAAAATAATTATGTATGACTCGAGTCAAATAAAGTTAGTAATTGAACAAATAGATGGGTCGCATACTTGATAATAGAAGATTAGACAAATAAGGGATTGACAAGAAATAGATTTTGAAGCAATTCTAAAAAAAGATTTGCCAAGAAATAATTGATGATCTAGTGAAATTATGGAAGAAGTAAAACATGAGGAAAGATATCCCCTAAGTATTGAAGCTTGAAAAAATGTTTGGTTAAAATGAGGGCAAAAGACTGTCTGACCTAAGTCAAGCAAAGATTGGTAATTGAGCCAATAACTGACTATCATGTTTTAAAAAAATGAGGTTGGACCAATGAAGAAACGAATGATTGAAAATGTAGATCTTGAAGTGATTCTTGAAAAACTGATTTGCTCGAATGATAGTATTTGAAAATACAGTGTCATTTAGATAGTAGAGTCCAAACATGATTTCATAGTGTGATCATGTTGAAGATTATATAGAAATGATTGAAAAAGACTTTGACTTAAATGAGAAAATGAGATGCAAGATTATTAAATTGATCAAAGATTGTATGAAGACACGCATGTAATCATCACACGATGATAAAAATTCAGGATTTTTGAAAGTCACCTTTATCATGCATATATTTGAAAATGAGCTTAGGACCCTAATTGAATTTGGTTTGATCAAATTGTTTCATATACAATATGCCAATATATCTTAGCCAAAAGGCTTAGTACGAGCATAAAATTCTCCATTACGCAACTAAAGATAAGGTTTATCCACTTCTTCTTAACCACTCATCGATATACCATAATTTACCACTCATGGTACTAACGAGAGGGCTTTCCCGCCCAAGGTATGGTCTAGTTGTAAGGCTTAGTCTTGTGCTACCACCTAAGACCAAGCCCGGCAACATGTTGACCGGGACAAATAGGTATTGAAATTTTGAAATATGAGAAATCATGGAAAATCAGTTGTCTCTAATGCAATGTTGCCTAAGATGGTGATTAAAATAAATAGAAGAGCAAACATTATTTTCAAACAAGTCCTAAATTGAGGAGGGTTGTATTTGATCCTAGATCTAGGTGAACATGATTGATCATCCTCAATTAGTCTTATATGCAAGAGAGGAAACATAATCATCAGGCAATGTAATGAAATGCCGATGGGGTCAAGGCCAAAGAAGGGAACATGCTTTATCATCGGTAATATATGAGATGTTCAAGTTTCTATAAATGCATCAATTATAATCATGGTCAAACGATGACGGGTCCCATCACGGTCGTCATCTGTTTGCATCCCAAAATTTTCAATGGTTTTGGAGTGCTCCAGAAAAATGAGGTTTTGCTTTGAAATAGAGAAGAAAGGGACTCGCCCGTCGGTACGAGGATTGACCGTTCCCGGTGCCTTTACCGGGGGTAATCAACCCAAGGGCTATGTTTATCATTGATGGATTTCGTTTTAACTTAAACATTTTTTTTATTCTATATGCGGTGTTGAAAATATTGAAAGTTTGATGTTTTAAATTTTTGAAAAGATTCTTAAAGAATTGCTTGAGAATGTGAAATATTTTGAGAAAAAAGTGGAATTAGTAAATATCATTTGAAAAGCTTGTGAAATCATTTTGAAATCACTTTAGTGTTCTCTTAAGACTTTAAGTAGCTTTGAGATTTTGCTCTAATTCGGTTACCACCTAGTTAGAGCTCCATTCCCTCTTGCTTAAGTTCTTTCAGAGATGTGCTTGTGATAGTAAGTGAACTAAAATGGGTGAGAATGCATGGATGCATTTATCCTATATGATTGGAAGAAAAATCATTCATTCCTACCACAACATTCATCTAATGGCATTCCTACCATAACATACATCTAAGATTCTTGTTATTGTAAATATCATATATATGAAGGAAAAGTTTTTGGAAATAGATTGAGATTGTAGACCATCAAGTATGATTCCAATATTGGGTCATTACTTGGTTTGTGGTCTTGATGAAGTCGGCAAATGAAAAATAAAAATATTGTGAGAAAATATTAAAAGAATGGAAAAGATGAAAGACTTGATCCCAAGAGAGATATGGAGAAAGAGAGAGAGAAAGAGATCTTGAAAATCATAAAATCAAAAATTTAAAAGGAAGAATGATTCGTATTCATATACATATTTATATATACATATGTATATATGTATAGATATGTATATGAAACCTTATGAAAATGAAGTTTAAATCTAATAGAGAATGGAATATCATTTTATAAAGAGAGAGAGATTTAAAATGGAATATATATATATATATATTTATTTATATATACGTATATGAGAGTTTGTAAAAGGATATGTTAAATCATAAAGAGAGAATGACAAAGAAAGATATTGATGTGCACACATACATATACAACATGTATATACGCATATGTCTTCATGGATATTAAAATCAAGAAATGAATTGAAAATAACCGACTTCAATTTTTTATGTAGGCCGGAGGAGAACATGGGCTCATGCAAGAACCTAAGTTAAATCTCCAAGGTCATCTTAGAAGGTTTCTTTTGAAAAATATGATTTATATAAAAACATAGAATGTCATGATTTTGGTTTGCCACAAGAGATATATTTCTTCCACCATTGGGTATGAAAGAAAATCAAGCAATATAACGAGACACTCATTAGGGTTCCTAATGGGGTGATTAGGAAAGAAACTATCACAAAATGTCATGCAAATGCATATTAACATATACATATTCGTAAGGGTCTTCCCGGGTTGGACAAGCCCCAACCTCAAAAATCAAAAGAAGAAATTCCAATCTCAAACACTCACTCTCATCGAGCATTGTGTCATATAAATTGAATATTAGAATATCATGCATGAGCATCATTTCAAGCATGAATGATGAACAAAAACAATATAACAAATATATTTTTGAAGATAAATGATGAAATAGATTTTGTTCCATCTTGCTCATACTCCCGGTGCACTCAAGAGTAGCTCTTGATTCCAGATCATTTGAGCTATCTTGCACGGCCATGGGAAGACGGCAAGAGAAAAAGAAAGATATGAAAAAGAAAGATTGCATGATGAAAATGAAAGATCATCTCGTCTTCTTTTGCTCCCGGTGCACTCGAGCATAGCCTCTTGACTCTAAAAATAGAGATTGACGGCTATCTCATATGGCCATGAGGAGAGGAAGAAGACAGAAAAGGAAGAAATGTAAATAGAGATTTTCATATCTCGGATATGAATAATAATTAAAATGAGCCATGAAGAGAAGAGAAAATGAAAATAGAAATAGAGGAAGATTACATACCTCGAATGTGATTGTTATTGGAAATGAGCCCTCTTTTGAATGATCTTGGATTTACCTTGAATGAAGCTCCCAAGATATTGAAGATGAAGCCTCCAAGAGATCTTTGATGCTCCCTTGAAGAGTTGTTGCTTGATGAAACTTGCTCTAAGTTTGAGAAGAAGAGAGAAATGAAAAGAGAGAGCAAATGAAAATTTAAAATTTTAAGTGAGGAAGCACAAGAGATTCCACCATGGTTCCCCCCTCAAGAGAGAAGATTATGGGGTATTTATAGAGATTTTGGAGCCAAAATTTAAAATTTGAATTGAAGATTTGAATTTAAGAGGGAAGAGCTTTGGAGCCAAAATTTAAAATTCGAATTCAAGATTTGAATTAAAGAGATAAGAGCTTTGGAACCAAATTTCGAAATTCGAATTCAAGATTTGAATTCAAAAGGGAAGAGTTATAGAGCCAAAATTCGAAATTCGAATTCAAGAGGTTAGAGCTTTGGAATTCCCAATTTGGATCTAAACTTTGATTTTGGATCTAATTCGGATTTGATAATTGGATTTTGAGTTTGAAATGCTACATTTGGATCTAAACTTGGATTTAAAATTCATTTTAAAAATAATAGTCCTAAAATTTTAATAGCTCCGTTTTTTTAAAAAATTGAGGTGATAACAGGCAACCAAGATAAGTAGCTCTATGACTATTATCCAATCAAGGAATAACATAATTATGACAAAAAATTGCGTTAAAACGAACTTTGCATATAAATTAGGGTGAAGTGACTGGAGTCGGTAAAGCAGATAAGGTTGGTAAATTTATTAAATCGAAATTGTGCTTCACTAAGAGAAGTTTCACTTGAAACTAGATTGGAGGAGGTAGATTTGCTTGTGAAGAAGTTGTTCTAAGCTCAGCAAGAGATGGCTTGCAAAAATGAATCAAAATTGGGCTCGGACATAAATTAAATGAGTGTCATAATCACTAGTGAAATGACCACCAAATGCCTTGGAAACTGAACTGAACTAAATCTGTGGTAAATGAGCTAGAGCTCTATTAGGGATTTAAATATCTTGGTGCGATGTTCACGACCTAAGCTGAGTCTGAGTTGACTACTCTACTCGGTTGAATAGGAATTGAGCTAAAACTGCTAAAATAACAATAAGAATGACCTAGTGACTACGGTCTGAATTTTGTAGAACTAAAATTTGGAAATTGTACTTCATAAGGTTATCTAAAGGGAGTATAGAAGATCCTATCTTGGACTTGGTTCAGGTTGTGAATGAAAAATTGAGCTGAAAACCTGCCACTTGTGAAGAAATGGGTGCAACCCAGCTCAATTGAGCTGGATTTATGTAAAATGAGCTAGGTTGAGCACCAGTAAACCACATATTATAATTCTATGATTAAATTAAGCTTTAAGCAAGTCTTGGTTTAGATTAACCTACTTTGGCTTGGTCCACATCCAAAATTTTCATGGGGATCATGGGTAAAATGGTAAAATGACCTAGGGTGAACCTAGTGTTATACCAAGTTTGAGGTGATGGAACCTTGGGCTGTGGAGGGTTGGTAGTGGTGGTGGTGATAAGGCAAGGGATGTTTAAGAATATCTAAGTTTAAAGACCACCCAAGTTAGAAAACTAATTAGAAATTACCCTGACAATGAATCTAAAATAGGCATGCCAACGAAAAAGCAGCGATTTTGAAAGGTGGAAAATTTGGGGTGTTCACATATTCTCAAAATGTTTTGACCAACAACACCTAAGCCAATTGCCCTACACTTGCAGGACGAACCAAGGCAAGTCCAACATTATTAATTACTTATTTGATTGAAGGTCTAAATCTTTCTCCAATTTCCTTTTCAAAAATTCGGTTTTCTTATAGAAGGCTGTCACGAGCTTTCGAGTTTGCACTCGCTTTCTATAAGAAATCAACCTCGCTTGCTATAAGAAATCAACTTGCCTATAAACCATCATAGTCCTCAATGGCTAGCTTAGCCAACATGACCAACCTGGTCCTTAGATTGCTTGCCATGAAATTTTATTTTTCAGTACACTAAGAGTTGCCTCAATTTGGACGATATTGAGTCATGTTAAGAGCTTTGCCTTTAGACCGAACGAGAAGTACACCCATAGTACTCAAGCCCCCATAACTTGAACCTTTTAGTGTTTGACCATTGATGAACAATGGCCATGAAAGTCTTTTAGAACACGTTATTCTTTCAGCTTCACGACAACCACCTAAAGGCACTAAGAGAAAGACTTTATTGAGATGAAGTCTCTAGTTGTTAACTGATGTCTCACAAGTATGTAGAGCAACCGATCATTACTTTACTTAATATTAGGCATCCACCTTGCTCAACTCCATAATACCATACGCAAGTGTGGCTACAGCCTACATCCACAAAGACTAAGATTCATGCACTGCCCTGCCCATGAATCTAATGTTCTAAATGAGAAATAGCCAGTCAATAGTCTATAATTTTTCCAAGAATTGTTGCCTTTAAAAACTACTCGCCTTATCTTTGCATCAGTGGATGCATATTCATGTGAATAAACTTCTTTATTGAGTTCATTTTGTTCGCTCCAACATGCTTTTCAATCAATGCTGAGCCTGATGGAGTGAATGTAGACATTCACCTTAGCTGAAGGGAACAACAGACAATAATACACAAAACTTTTGTTATAATAATAAGAGAATGCCTCATGTCATAAATTCAACGTGTCAAAATTTTTGTAACTGTAGATAGTCTGTCTTGATTTGAACAAACATGAACATTTGCATCATTGCATGCAAACAAATTCTTCAGACACGGAATGATGAAATTGAGCCATAGATGTGCTTGCAGCCAGTATGAGAACAGTATAAACCTCTCTCTCTCTCTCTCTCTCTCTCTCTCTCTCTCTCTCTCACAGACATACAAGGACAGATTTCACGTGGTTCATCTCTATGCAGCTAGAAATGCAAGTGTTTAAGCTGACATGGTTGCCCCGTCTGTTGAAAATATATTTTGCTTGTGAAAATTGAAAATATGTGCCTTTTGATTTAAGTGTTTAGTTGCAACAAATTTCTTTAACAACCTATATCACAATCACTGACCAGAAAGCATTTTTCTATTTGTGAACGCCAAACCCAATGGAAGCTTTCATTTATTAAAAAGCTTCAGATACGAAATTTATGGTTTCTACACACTATATGCATTCGCATGAGCAGCAACTATCTATCAAAGTTTATGATTCTGCTCTCTCTCTCTCTCTCTCTCTCTCTCTCTCTCTATATATATATATATATATATATATATATATATATATATATATATATATATATATATATATATATATATATATATATATATATATATATATAATCTACCACACGCTTGACTAGAACATAGTTGGAAGATGTAAATTTAAAAGATTTATTAAATGTTTCCAGAAATGAAATTGGCATCATTAACAACAAAGGAACATAACAACTACAGGAGGTTAATGATCTCGGGCTCATTTCCGTGATTTGAGTTCTTTAACCCTCTCCTCTGTGCTTTTGAGTGCTTCTCCATAAATACTGATTAGCTGTGAAATCAATTATAAAAAACAATAATCAATGGAAACTTAAAAAAAATATTCGGACCTAAAAGATGATATATAACTTACTTCATCAATTTCTCCAGGAGTTATCACAAATGGTGGAGACATCATTATATTATCCCCAGAAACACGGACCAACATGCCTCGTTTCTCACATTCTGCTCCAAAATAGGCTCCAACCTCTAAATCAACACCAAATAAAAGAATGTGTTGAAGATCATAGGTTCCACTCAGTTACCAACAACCATTTCTTAGGTAATGGAAGCAGAAACCTAAAAGGATGCTTAAGCCCCATTTAGCTAGGATGTTAATAGAAGTTAGTAAACCACTTCAGTATGTAATAAAAAACAAAGCAATAATAACTTGCAGTTTCATAAAGAGCCAAATATAGAAAAATTGAGTGATCTTTTTTTGAAAGAACAGGAAAATATATATCAGCATTCACTTAGCATTTAGCAAGGATGAATGCACCACATTTCCAAAAAATACATCATGCATTACCATCCAAGTACGAAGAGAACATTTTATTTCGCTATGGGTCCTTTTCTCTAAAAAGGTAACCTTCAAACAGTTAAATTTAAAAATATCTTAACCTATAAATAATTAAAAAAAATCTGAGATTTAATCAAAATGTAAATATGAGGATGTTAATTTTTTATCTGAAAAATACCACCCATAATACATGAACCATGCTAAATCCTCATTGTAGTCACACATAATAAAAATTAGTACGTCAGTTCAAAACGTTTCATGCAATATGCACACACACACACCAAAGTGCACTTACATATATAGAAGCAATGCTACAGTAAACTAGGAGTCAACCCATTAGATGTCACAGAAGTAGGATGTATTTTTCAGAACAAACTTGGTACATATATGTAATATAATTTATTGGATAGGAATCATGCTCTTTTAGACACAAAAATATGACTTAAATTTCACAAAATCTTGATGACCTATGATCCACTGATATTTAAAGGCATGAAAAGAATTCATGCACATTATAGTTGCATGTTTCGGAAATAAAATTCTGCTAAATAGTATATGTGGATCATATTTGAAGGATACGCTCAATGATTATGAGAAGTGATGACTCCTGCAAGGAGAGCAGTGTTACGCTTGATGCATCCCATCAGTATTCACTGCTTGAAAGTTGCTTGAGGAAAGAAAAAATCTAACAGACTAGTAATTTTGTGTGAGGCAAAAAGTTCACAAAATGCATGCAGGGGTATGCTTCAAAATGAAGTCAGGGACTTACTCCATTCTGGTGGAAACAGATCATTGGGTGACTTGTTGTCTACAAACTCAGTTCCAAGAATTAATCCAGTTCCTCTGATCTGCGCATGACCACACACAGTCAGTAAAACACATCTCTGCTGCCGTAATTAAAGATGAGAAAGACTTTGCCACAGAAAGAGAACGTGTTCCTTTACCTCTCCAATAATTGGGCTATCAGCAAATGCCCGTATACCATCTTGAAACCTTGGTGATATACTGTCGACATAATCCACAAGGTTCCTTTCCCTGTACATCTCCGACAAATACAAAAAGTGTATAAAGACAAAATGAACAAGTGGATTTAAATGGCTAATTTTTTCCAATCATCAGTATGATTGATGGTTATTGGTTTGTTATCACAAATATTGTTCTCTTTCATCAGCAAGGTTTCTCTGAACTCCGAAGTATTTATTGACAAATTTGCTTTTTTCTTGAGAAAATTGCAGGAATTCAAAATGTAAAAAAAATAAACAATAAAATATCAAGTTGTAATATTTTACCACGTTTCCAGAAAAAAGATCAAAGTCCAACGTATTTAATAATATGTTAAAAAGAACCTCAATATATATTGAAAGAGGGAAAAAAGAAAAAGAAATGTTTATTTTAGCATTTTTTTAAACAACTATCGTTATTCTCTTTTTTTTTTAATTTTTCCTGTCTTGTGCACTTTTTCTGAGAACAACACCAATACATCTGACAGTGGTACTGATAAAACTCAAGATGACCAAAGACAACCTCTAAAGTAATCCAATATCTTACTTGTAAATCTTCAATGCTTCTAAAGCAACTGCACAAGCAACTGGATGGCCAGAATAAGTAAATCCATGGCTGAATGAACCTGAAATTCATCAAAGGAGAAAGATGATGACCAAAATGTTCCTTCACACTGAATTGAATTCTGTGTTTTTTTTAAAACTGCTCCTAGAAGAAAAGTTACCAAGTTTGTTGCTTTGAGAATATATGACCTCTGAAATTTCTGGGCTAACAAGAATAGCACCAATAGGCATGTAAGCAGATGAAAGAGCCTGCAAATACATTATTAGTTAAAAATTATGTGCTTCAGATGCCAGTATTAGTTACATGTTGTATTGCTTCAAATTTCATTATTAATTACATATTGTATGCTTCAGATGCCATACATATGGCATTAAAGTAAAGTTTACCTTTGCTATGGATACAAGGTCTGGTTTAATGTTGTATTTGTCAGAACCAAACATTGTCCCTAACCTTCCAAAGGCACAGATAACCTGGAAAAAGAAAAATAATAGAATAGCAAATGACATTAATAACGTATCAAAAAAAACTTACACAATTTAAGTGGGAACTAAAAGAGAAAAAATTATCACATTACCTCATCAGCTATGAAGAGAATATCATATTTCTTTACAACGGCTTGGATCTAGAAAATCAAAATAATAAGTGGAGCCTTATTATCAACCACATGTGCAGACCATCAAGAATAGTACAATGGTAAATAAGAAGAATAAATTAAATAAACCAACAAAACCATGATGAAGTGAACAATGCTAGGTACAAGATTGTGGAAGCTTTGGATGGAGATGAAGCTTAACAAAATTAGGCACATGAACTAAACTATTAGGCATCATTTACTTCACATACTAAAAGGAAAAATTCTGGCAATCAGTACTGAAAACATATTTCTTAACATTCTTCTGCTACAAGAGAAACAAATAACTTTCTTTAATACAAGCATCGGAAGGGGAAAAAAAGGGATATTAGATACATTTTTTTTCCTTGCTAGGAAATTGACATGTTACAACTCAAAATGGTACTTGTTACAGTTAGCAATAAGTTCTGAAGCCATCAAATATTAGAATTATTAGAAACTTATTTTACGTACATATTATTCTTATACGTGCATGTGCACATAGCCATGCATATGTATATGGATTGAAAATCTACAAATCTGTATCTTTTTTATCCTTTTCCTTATTTTTTATTTTATTATGTTTATGAGCTGCAGCTTCATTCTGTTTCCAAAATCCAGCTTTGATAGCAAAGTTGCTGTTCTAATAGAGCCATTGGAGGGTCCAAAACTGCTAAAGTAGCCTCCAAAAATACTGAACTGCTCTCTCTTCTTGTATCATGTTTCTTCAAAGCCCCCATCTTGAGTTGAAATCCTATGAAGCATTGGGTGTGAGAAATGTAGAAAAAAATATGCACGAGAGTAGGAGAGAACACACGGATGTAACGTGGAAAACCCTCAACACGAGGGAAGAAAAACCACGGGTGAGGAGGTCCGGTGCCCACTAGCCGCCAGACACTCTCTCTCTCTTAATTCTTCATTAACTTGCAAGATTAAGGTTTACAGAGATATAAATAGTCCTCACTAGGACACACAGGATCGGGTCCGGATCTGGACCCGTAAACAAAAACCGTCAACACTCCCCCTCAAGTTGGGCATACATATCAAACATGCCCAACTTGGATACATTTTTCTCGAATGGGGTTACACTTAAGGCCTTGGTTAGGATATCAGCAGTTTGATCTTCAGACTTAATGTATGGAAGTATTAACTCCTTAGCATCAATTCTTTCTCTGATGAAGTGACGGTCGATCTCCACATGCTTCGTTCGATCATGAAGAACAGGATTGTTAGCCAAGTTAATAGCCGACTTGTTATCGCAGTACATTCTCATAGGCCCTTCAATCTGTATTCCAATATCTGTCAGTAAGATCTTCAGCCATAACAATTCTGATACTCCAGTAGCCACAGCCCTATATTCAGCTTCAGCACTTGAGCGGGAACATACATCTTGTCTCTTACTTCTCCAGACCACTAAATTTCCCCCCAAGTAGACACAGTACCCAGACGTCGATCTCCTCGTGTCAACACAGCCTGCCCAGTCAACATCAGAATAACCTTCAACTTCAACAGACTTTTGTTGTACATATAAAAGTCCCTTCCCTGGATTCCTCTTCAAGTAGCACAGAATTCTATCTACAGCCTTCGAGTGTACATCAGTAGGTGCATGCATGAACTGGCTCATCACATTCACAGCAAAGGTAATATCAGGTCTAGTCAGAGTGAGATATATCAATTTTCCAACTAGATGCTGGTACCTCCCTTTAGCTTCCTCATCCAACGGTTCTCCATCTTTGCTACCAAGTTTGTGCCCAGCATCTATAGGAGTAGATGCTGGTCTGCACCCCAGCTTTCCTGTCTCCTTTAGTAGATCCAAGGTATACTTCCTTTGATTAAGTACAAGAGTTTTACTTGATCTAGCAATTTCAATACTAATGAAATACTTAAGCTTACCGAGATCTTTTAGATCAAATTCAGTAGATAGTAAACCCTTTAATCTTGCTATCTCTTCCTTATCATCACCTGTAACAATCATATCGTCAACATAAACCAACAGTAGGGTAACTTTATTCACTACCCTCTTTACAAACAGGGTATGATCTCCATTTTCTTGTTTGTAGCCATGCGTTCAAACCATGCTCGGGGAGACTGTTTTAGCCCATACAAAGCCTTCTTCAATTTGCAACATTTTCCAAGTTTTTCAAAACCTGGTGGCATGCACATATACACCTCCTCTTCGAGATCTCCATTGAGAAAGGCATTCTTCACATCAAGTTGGCACATCTCCCAACCCTTCATCACAGCCAATGAAATAATAACCCTAACTGTCTTCATCTTTGCAACTGGAGCAAACGTCTGAAGGTAATCGATTCCATACTTCTGACTGAACCCCTTGGCCACCAAACGTGCTTTGTATCTCTCAATGTTTCCATCTGGTTTGTACTTCACAGTGTAGACCCAACCAAGTGAGCTGCTTCAGGAATATCAACTACCTCCCATGTTTGATTTTTGTCTAAAGCTTCCATCTCTTCTTTCATCGCATGAGACCACTTAATGTCTCCTTGAGCCTCTGTAACATTCCTGGGAATCACAACAACAGCCAAGGAGGATACAAAACATTTATAGTCAGTGCTCAATCTAGAGTATGATACGAAGTTACCAATAGGGTGTTGTGTACATGACCTAACACCCTTTCTCAAAGCAATGGGAAGGTCCTCCTTTTCTTGTTCAGTCAAACACAAGTCTCTTCCAACCGTTTGCTTCTGAGTATGACTTGGATCATCCAAGGAAGAAGTAGGATTGGGATTCAGTGTAGCCTCCTCATTATCAACCATCTTATCAGCGCAAGTTTTTCTTCTTGAATACACCTGTCCAAACATACGAGTACCCTCTTGTTCGGTCACCATGGGAGAGACATCCTCCTCCACTTCCTCCTCCTTCTTTCCCAGTTCATGTGCCTCAGTAAGTATATCCTCTTTATCCTTGTCAAGCACTTGTACATGAGGAATCTCTTCACGCCTGTAGTCCATAAAGTCCATAAACTGAATTTTTTGTGTTGGAGAATACTCTTCCTTAGACACATTCTCCCCCTGAAGAGGATTCACACCAAGGAAGGAAACATGCTCCAAGAAGGTGACATCTTTTGTAACATGAACACGGCCAGTGGTGGGATCAAGACATTTATACCTTTTCTGAGTAGAGGAACACCCAAGGAATATACCCTTAATGGATTTGGGATCAAGTTTTTTTACATTCGGGCTGTTATGAATGAAACAAACACATCCAAAGACCCGAAGCGGGAGATGAAAGGGCTGACCATTCCCTGGAACCATAGAGTAAGGAGTATGACCTTGGAGGACACACGACTAGGCATACGATTAATCAAGTATGCACTAGTAAGAAGAGCATCACCCCAATAGTGTTTTGGGAGATTTCTTTGGAATAAGATGGCTCTAGTAACATTGAGTAAGTGACGATTTTTCCTCTCAGCCACCCCATTTTGAGGGGGGGGGGTATAACTACACGATGTCTCATGAATGATCCCCCTCTTACGAAAGAATTCCTCGACAGTGAGACACATATACTCACGGGCATTGTCAGACCTAAAGGTCTTGACAAAATTTTCATACTGGTTTTCCACAAGGAGAATGAAAGTTTCAATAATGTGAGGCACCTCACTACGATCCTTCAGCAAGTAAACAAAAGTACACATTGAATAGTCATCAGTAAAAGTGATAAAGTATTGGAAACCACCACGAGAATGAATGCCCGAAGGCCCCCACATATCAGAATGAACCAAAGAGAAAGCTTTATTAGCACGACTGTTTGAAATGGGATATGAAGCTCTAACATGCTTCACAAACTGACACACATCACAGGATAACATGGAAATGTTTAAACTGGAACATAACTCAGGAAACAATTGTTTCAACATCCCAAAAGGGAAATGACCAAGACGTTCATGCCAAAACAAAAACAACTGACGACACTCTTCCTTCGTCTTCTCTGTCCTACTGACTGCTGACATCAAGGCTGTGGCAACGCGTATAGGGAGCCGATAAAGACCATCAGACGCCAAACCAATCCCAATCCTCTTCCCTGTCATCAAGTCCTGCAAAATACAACGTTGTTCAGAAAATATAAGTTCACACTTCAGTTCCTTGGTAATCTTACTAACAGATAACAGATTTAGGGGAAGATGTGGAACATGCAAGGCATCATGCACTAAAAAATTATTCAACAAGGAAATACTCCTTTTCCCTGCCACAGAAGTAAAGGAACCATCAGCAAGTGATACACGTTCCTTTCCCGATGAAAGCTTGTAGTCATGAAAAAGTTTGGGGTTGCCAGTCATGTGATGAGTGGCACCACTATCAACAATCCACTCGCCCACACAAGAAGTACCTTCTGTCCCTGAAACAGCTAATGCCTGGTTGCCCTTTACATCATCGGATTTCTCTGTCTGACCTCCATCAACCTGGCTCAAATATGCCCGCAACTCACGAAGCTGTTCTGCAGAAAAAGAAGCTTTCCTATCACCAGGGCCTGTGACAGAAGAGACAGGCTGTTTATTACCAGAAGGCCTCCCCCTACCATTCTTCTTCTCTGGATGCAAATCCCAACAAAAATCTACCGTATGACCCAGTTTCTTGCAGTGAGTACATTTGCGGGAAGAACGAGAGGATCCTACAGACATACGGCTGACAAAAGCAGACTGTTCTTCCCCTTTCCGGGCACCAAAGACCAGCTTTCTCTGTTCTTCAGCTTCAACGCGAGCATACACATCTTCAATGCTAAAGGATTCATCAGAGTTAAGAATCTGACTCCTTATATTTTCAAAGTCATCATTCAGGCCAGATAAGAAGAGGAAGACCCTATTTTCCCATTCCTTGGTCATGTACTGCAGTTGATCTTGAGGACACTTCCATGTAAGATCAAAGTGGTAGTCAAGATCCTCCCACTTTGATTTTAAGGCAGCATAGTATTCAGCAACAGAGCGAGTCCCTTGACGCAGGGAATACACATCCTTCATCAGTTGGTACACACGAACTTTCCTCTTCTTCTGACCATGCATATGCTCCAAGATGATCCACATATCCCTCGTAGTCTTCTTGAGAAGAATGAGGGGTTGAATATCTGAGGAAACAGAATTTATAATCCACGTTTTCACTTGATTGTCTTCAAGAAACCACGTATCCCAGGCCATACTTCCCTCTACAGGTTCAACTTTTCTCTCATTCACATAGGCAATGCGCCCTCTCCCAGCAATCCCCATGGTAATTGCAGCGGACCACCGTAAATAATTCTCCTTGTTGAGTTGTATGGTGGTAACTTGAACCGGTACATGGTCAGTCCGCGTAGACCCAACATCAGGTACGTTTGTATGGACTGTGGAGGAAGAAGAGGAGTCGGCCATGTGGAAGAAGAGAAGGAGGAAGGGGCAGCGGCGGTGGCAGAAACCCTAGCGCCCAGCGGCAGTAGGTGGCAGGCGGTGGCGGCGGCAGAAACCCTAGCGCCCAACGGCGGTAGGAGGCAGGTGGCGGCGGAAACCCTAGCGCCCAACACAACGGCGGTAGGTGGCAGCGGCGGAAACCCTAGCGCCCAACTCAACGGCGGTAGGTGGCGGAGACGGCAGCGGCGACGACGCTGAAGCAAATAGCGACGGCGGGCGGCAGGAATAGTATGGCGGCAGAAACTCCAGCGGCGGACAACTGAGGAGCGGCAGAACTGTGGAGCGGCGGCGGTTAGGGTTGGAACTTCACAACCCTAGAAAAAACGAATTTCTCCAAGTTCGACGGCTCTGATACCATGTAGAAATAAAATATGCACGAGAGTAGGAGAGAACACACGGATGTAACGTGGAAAACCCTCAACACGAGGGAAGAAAAACCACGGGTGAGGAGGTCCGGTGCCCACTAGCCACCAGACACTCTCTCTCTTAATTCTTCATTAACTTGCAAGATTAGGGTTTACAGAGATATAAGTAGTCCTCACTAGGACACACTGGATCGGGTCCGGATCTGGACCCGTACAACAAAAACCGTCAACAAGAAACATAGAATTTTTGCCTATATTTATACATGGTTTCTTTGTTGTCTTCAAGCTGTAAGAACCGTGAAGGGCTATGTTGCCTGGACACATAAAAAAGAATGAAGCTTTCGGTGGCGGGCCATGTCTGAGCTGACACCAACACACCTCGCCGCATCTTGCACACTTCACTTTTAAAACAGACAAAGACAGCCAGATTGTCCTCCATTTTCAGCCTGACATTGTCTTAAAAAAAATTAAACAAAAGTTATATATATATATATATATATATATATATATATATATATATATATATATATATATATATAGAGAGAGAGAGAGAGAGAGAGAGAGAGAGAGAGAGAAACTGGTAGGTGCTAGACATAAGACACCTAGGTGTTAAATAAATAAGGAACAATCTCAACCCTTAAACTTTTCCAGATCGACGGTTGAAAGAAAAAAAAGGAGAAAAAAGTGATGGGGCATTTTCTCATGTAGTATTAGTTTGCAGCTTTTTCTCCTTTTGTTTTCTGTCAGCTACCAACTGGAAAAGATCAAGGGCTCAGATTATTTTTTTCTCTATCTGGCATCTGAGTATCTAGCACCTACCAGTTTCATTCTCTCTCTCTCTCTCTCATATATATGTGGTCATGTCCAAGTGTCTAAGTTTTAGGGTTCAATGTGTATGATACTTGTGCCCATGTCTGACACTGACACCTATGTCTGTATCCTTGCAACATAGGCGAAGAGCCTCCATTATACTGCTGTGAAAGACTGCATATTTGTTGTGGTCAAGAATTTATTTCTTGGTCTTGGTTACTGGTTGAGGATGCATTGTTATACATCCTTGCTGTCGAAGACTTTCTTGAAGACAATTCATCTTAAAGACTGGATATGGAAGCTTCATCTTCTCAAGCAAGGTTCATATCCATCTGCTCCAATTTTGTTCCACTGTTCAAGCTTGATTATAGCAACTACACTATATGATCAGGGTGGCTGGAGACCTACATTAAAAACCAAGGGATGTGTGGCTACATGAGGAACAGTTCCTAAATCTATACTTAAATTCATCAAGATAGACAATGGAGTAGAAAAAGCTTTAGATGGAGAAAAGAAAGAAAAAGCTTTAGATGAATCTCATAGAATGCTTGATAAATGGGAAAGGATGAATGCTTAGTTATCGACTCCAAACTAGCTTTTAAGCTTATCTATTATAGAAAAGCTGTGAAGCTTGAGAATACTTAAAGGACATGCCTAATTAACGACATATGGCTCATAACTGTTAATGCTAATCAAGTTTAAGAATGCCAAAGAAGACGATAGTTATCCTCAGCTTAGAATCGAATTGATCAACCTGAGCTAAAATGAAGAGAAGGAATATGTAATTGTGTTGAAGGAAGAACTCAAATAGATGAAACAAGATTCTTTATTTTCCTTGTGAGTTTAAACTTTAAAGCCTACCATTGAACAAATAAGAGCTTCGGTGTTTTCTCTTTCATTTCTTATACTCTAGGATTACTGAAGAAGAAACAATGGTTAGCATGAACAAAAATGTGAATAGAGTAATGGCTACACAACAAGAATATGCATCTGTTTCTAATTTTTCTTTGCCTCAGCATCAATTAGTATTGAAGCATCACCTTTAGTCTGCTTGTTATTCAACAAAAGACAGCTCAAAGTTATCTCATTAGTATTATCTTTCCTTTCTCCTATTTGGCCCTTAAATGAAAGGTATAAAATTTTCCTCTCACCCCAATGTCATAGTGGCCATTTGACTACATTTTAAGCAGAACTTGCTTTGCACAAATTGGTAATGCAATATACTGTCTGCTAAGTACAAACTGACACTATACCTCAGAGAGAAAGAACAAAGCTACATATACCTATATGAATCATACATTTAATCATTTGTTTCTTCTGCACATGCAACAGAAACAATTTATACCCTACTACAGTTCATCCCCATACATTTATAATTTTAGCGATTACTCAAGTAGACAGATGATATTTACAAAGACATCCAATAAAACTACATGGCTGCAACCAGGTAACTAAGAACCCAGCTCAGACAAATACCATCACTTCCATAAAAAAAAAATTGAACTCAGAAAGGTTTCCACAGATGTTCTTTTTTTTTTTCCCCTTTTCCTTTTCAATATTTGATCTGATGAACCTTCATTTAGATCAATTGGTTCAACGGGTCCATTAGAACAAGATTATTCATGTACATATAACTAAACTCAAATAAACCATTTAGTCTTTCTCTGGGTAATCCTTGGAGAAGGAAAATCACAGCATACCTTCTCGAAGTATGTAGCAGGGGGAGGAATGACACCTCCAGCACCCATCACTGGCTCCGCAATAAATGCTGCAATCTGGAGAATAATGAAGCAAATTAACAAATGATCAGTTTGAGTTTGTTCGCCAGCAATTTCAGCTAGCAGGAGAGAAAAGAACAAAAAGCAATTACTGTTTCTGGTCCCTCCTTCAAGATAAGATTCTCCAAGTTATTTGCTAATCTGGTGGAGAACTCCTCCTCAGATTCACCTGCAAACGTCAACAAGTAACCCAGCATTTATACATGCTTCAACAAATACAAAATGGAAAAATAAAAGAAAAAGCCATTTAAACTTAACACAGATAACCTGGTAAATGGTAGCGCCAGTAGTGTGGACAGTCAGTGTGCAAGACAAATGGTGCAGGCAGATCAAATTCTGTATGCAATGGTGTGAGACTGTAGAAGAACATACAGTTTCATGGGTTTAGAGCCAAAAAAAACTAAACAAACAAAAAAGAAGAGCTAATAATGGATAGAATGAACACCACTATACAATGCTAACAAAGCAGAGAGCATCAAGTAGAGCTGCATGCTTGAGAATACCATTATACTTCAGTGGAAAGGAAAGCTAGAAGTTTCAAGCTAAAACCAAATTGAGAAATTACCCTGAAAGGCTTGCCGATATTAATGTTGATCCATGATATCTGTCAGAATAACAAGTATAAAAAGAAAAATGAATTGTTTAATGATAATTTTACATAGATACAGCGAAGAAATACATAGTGGCAGAGAAGGTACGCTTTTTGTCTTGCAATGAACTTCTTCTTATGTGATCTTCCTAATGCATTGTTGTAATACCACACCAGCTTCACCTGGAAGTAAATCAATAGGATGGTTCAAGAAGAAATTAACTTGAAACAAAATTATTTTAAGTCAAGGACCTGAAAATTTTTTAACATGACATTAGGAGTATAAATGAAGTAGAATATGTTAAAAATGAGTAAACATCAAAATATTTGATTATGCTATGCAACAAAATTGTAAGTTAATATAAGTCCTAGACAGCTGCCAAGCGTAATCTATGTAAACTAATTCAAGTCCCTTGAGTAAACTATCCCTGAATGTTCTCAAATTCTCTTGGAAGAATGCTATCCAGTTTTTTGTTATCCTTGTAGTCAAGAGGAATATCCTCTTTGCATCCCTCTAACATACTAAGGATTAGCAAAATACAGTTGTTAAATTGAGTTTTCTATCCTTTATAATTAAGGAGGATTGAAAGAAAATGAAAATTATCCCTCCAAGACCTCACAGCAACGCCCGCATCTCCAAAAGAAGAGGGAATGTCTATCTCTATTGCCATAAGTAAAAAAAAAATTTCTGTAAATTTCACTAGAGATGCTGTAGGCAATTTCTGGCTAGTGCCACACCAGGCCCACCACGTTTTATGCCAGTAATAAGAGCAAAATCTTGAAGACTCAAACAATTGATTATGCTACTAAAAATTTTAGCCACAGGCCAATCATACAAAGCACATCAAGATGCAAGCTTAAGCATCCAATGTATTCAGTATGAGATCTGTGCGCAAGTCATGACAAACATGAATCCACCAAATTTTCTACTTGGATTCACATAATGTTGACCACATCTGACCCATAACAATTCATGTTTGACTACTAAGATAATCCAATCCCATAGACATAAACATGTACAAATTACATGATATTACAACTCAACAAAAAACAGCAACACTGGATTGACATGAACGATAAACACAATGGTAGGATCCAAAACAGTTCTTGGTAGAATCATGTAGTTACTACTGCTCCACATGGCTACAAGCCTACAACCACACTAACTATTAATCGAACATCCACAGTAACTTTGAGCAGGATGTAATAAAAAGGGATTCGGCAACATCATTGTTATTGTAAAAGCATGAACTTGAAGAAAGAAAGGAAAAAGTTTTTAACCACCAGCGAGCAGTAGGGAGAAGAAGAAGAAGGAGACGAGAGGAAGGGGGGAGAGGGGAGAGGAGGAAGAAACAAAATGTTGTCTCACGATCTAGTGTTGAGTCAGAATACAGGGCAATGGCCCAAACGGCAGCAGAATGAGCATGGGTTAAATCCATGCTTGAAAGCCTTGACATTCCAGTTCAACTACCTATGACAATGTTTTGTGATAACAGGGCAGCCACCTATATTGCAAATAACCCAGTCTTCCACGAACGAACTAAACACATTGAAGTAGACTGCCATTACATTCGTGATTTGGTTCAAGGAGGAGTGATTTCTACAACTCACGTGGTCTCTGAAGAACAAACTGTTGATATCTTTACTAAAGCTCTTGCAATCAGTGAATTTTCAAAGTGTTGTAACAAGCTAAGCATGGTAGATATCTATGCTCCAGCTTGAGGGGGAGAGTTGACGTTGAGGTAGCTTTTAGAATATTAAAGAACTTGACAGTTCTTTACTTATTTACAATAACTTTTTGGTTTACATTGTAATTCTGTTTTGTACCCTAATTATCCCTTAAGGGTTATGGTAAGTGATCAATAAGACTTTTTGACGTGTTTTTCCTCTCTTTCTCTCACGATAACAGTTTTCAAACTCACACCTAACCTTCGACAATAACACTAAAATTACACCCAAAACATTCGACTTTTTTAACAGCACATCTAACTTTTTCACAGTCAATCAAAAATAACATTCCAGAAATTAAACCTAGGTTATCACTACCCTAGGTGAATGATTTTTTATCATCCTTAATTTAATGTTAGGTACCTTTGTGTCCTTTCTAATAGGTTAAAACGGCATCAATACACAAATTTAACAGTTAACTTGAGCGAAAGGTACTTATGGAGGTTTATAATTGGCCATACAAAAACTTAGGTGTCTTTAACGGTACCAGAAAGTTAGAAGTGATCTTTTATGGTCAAATATTTAGGTGTGCTTTCGAAAGCATCCCAACAAAAAGAAAAGGGATTCCTTTCAAATTAAAGCATTATGGTGTTTGTATTTTCAAAGCATGTTCAACCAACAAAAATGCACGCATCTTACAATAGGCAAAATGCACATTAAAGTTGTCAAAGTTTGTTTTGGTTGCTTTAATTGGTGAAAGTTGCTAATTTATAGTTAAAAAAATTCGATACTGGAGCCTTGTCAATGCCCACAGACATATGCACAGTTGCATGTTATATGTATTTATCAGTGCACATATCTTGGGTTGATTAATAAAGAAAGCCTAGCACCATCTAGACAAAAACTATTGGGAGATGGGGATTTTCAATTCAAGGAGTACTTGCACCTTCATGATTAGATGATCCAGACAGCATATCCCATGGTTCAAAGTCAAACACAATCTTGGCAATGCCATTACTGGAATGGTGAATAGGGTGACACTTAGGACAGCGGGAAATTATCTTGAATTGAAGACTAAAGCCAAAAAAAAAAGAAGGATTTGGATAGAAGAAAGTGTGATGTATGACCACTTCAAGGTTGATGCATGAGAAGAAATTTTAAAAGCAGTGATAACATTATACTATAATAACTATCAAGTATGACAAAACAAAAAAAATCTTGTATGTAGACTAGCCAGGAACTATAATAAACATCACCCATGACAAAGTAATAAAGAATATGATAATATTCCAGGCCCTAGGTACAAGATAAGTTAAAGGTACATCATCATTGCTGATGTTGATTGCGCAGAAATTTGTTGCTAACAAACCTGAGAATCATTTGCTTCTGAACCACTATTCGTGAAGAAAACTTTACCCATCTTTGTTGTAGTAAAGGTTTCAAGAAGAGCACTTGCAAGATCCTGAAAATAAATGAGTAAGTTTCATTTACAATATAATTATAATTACCTTAATACAGACACAGTCACACAGAACACCCAAGTAGAGATGAACGCAAAAATTTATGCTAGTATGAAAATACTTATTTCTTATCTAAGATTCCTGTCCTCATTGAAGTTGCCGCTTGAACAATTGGGATATCATCATATCAATTGTCATAGTATTTATCTAGACTTGAAAGAAAGGAACGTATGCAGGCTAGTGGAGGAAAATTACAAGAAGAATAAAAGAAATATATTCCCTGAGGTTCATAGTTGATAATAAGGAACCTTTAAACCTCTTAACGGAAGTGTATTTACTGCTGAAAAAGTTCTCAAGATCCACTATAACAAGTGAGAAGACAAAGCTACCTATGGAGGAAAGAAAAGGTAATGGCATGTTAACAGTCTTTCTTCACCGCCCCTCAAGTTGAAAAGGAAGCAAAGTATCCTCAGGTTCTAATAACTTCAGTGAAAATATCCACAAACTGAAGATGTAATCATACACAGGCCTCATAGACAAATTTGACCTTCGTTTCTTTTTTTTTTTTTTTAACAGTAGCCAATGTGTATAATGTATATAATGTATATGCACTTTCCTCATTGCTAAGTAGATTAAGAACCATTGGAATAGCTGCCACATTGCTAATTGATGTAAAAACATTCGTTTTTTATTCAGCAAGTCAGACATTAAGTACTGATCCTCAAAAGTTAGAACTAGATTTTTGTGCAACTGTATGGCTTTAGCTTGCATGAAACTGGATTTTCTCAGGCCGAACATCAGTTGCCTCCAGCAGAGAATCAACCTAACCAACATCTCTATATATTTTGATAATAAATGTTTGCAATCAGCACGCAACAGTTTTACAAGGTTGCCATAAAAAATAATCAGATGTGTGATAACATATATATATATATATATATATGTGTGTGTGTGTGTGTGTGTATAGGCTAACTGACTGCCACACAGTATGCTCATGGTCAGACAATGCCAATTACTGAACAAATGCCATCATTCTATTGTCCAAGATTAAAAAAACATATTTTGATTTGCACTAACTTGTCTAGGGACCACCTCGGCTGTCTGCAAGACTGCAAACATATTGTTAAGTGTCACGATGGGTGTGGCCTCAACTTTAGGATTGTTCATGTGAAATAGGTTTCTATCAATTTCCTAGTCCTTCGAATTGTAGGCATCACTTTATAGTAACCAAAGAGAGATCAGCAAAGGTTACACAATTTCCTTTTCTTTGTTAGGGAAAAAATATTGGATATCCAATTAAAAATTCCGTCATAAGGATCATATCAATCAGCCTAGTGCAATTTCACTAATCATGTACAAAGACTTCAGCTTTTCAACAAGTAGCATAACAAACAGAAAACTCTTTTCAACTTTGCTGTCGGACATAAATTCATCTGGAATATACTAGCTACAAAAGCTACAACAAATATCGGGAGCATGATGGAACTATAGCATATTAACAGAGCAGTCTGATGAAGATAAGCATGGAACAAGTAGTTTTTTAAAATAAGGATAACATATTGACATCAAATGGCTAATTTTTTTCATGTTCACACAGGCATCACATGTGAGAAGAAAGCTGCAAAAAGGGACACAAAGAACACAAGTTAGAAATATGTGTTTGGATCTTAGTCACATGGGTACGGCTAGGAGGGCCCCGTACCCTACCGGTACGGGTACGGTACGGGTACGGGGTTGGGTACGGAGGGAAAATAAAAAAAATTCAGAAAAATCTAAAAAAAATCAGAAAAAATCAGGAAAAATCAGAAAAAACTAGTAAAAATCAGAAAAATTCAAGAAAAATGTATTTAAAGGAACACCCTTAGCATTTTGTTATTGTTTAAAATTTTTTGATATATATATATATATGTATGTCCGTGTGTACGGCCGTACCCCCGTACCCACATTTTTTGAAAATGGCCCGTACCCGTACCAATACCGGTACCCGTACCCGCACCCGTACCCGTACCTATGTGACATAGGTTTGGATGTGTCAGGAGAGAGAGAGAGAGATGTATGAAATTATTATATTACAGCTTTAGAGAAAAAAGACCACTAGGTTAATTAAAACAGCACTAATGGAAAGAAAACTATCATATAATGCTCAATTTTAAAGAAAAGAGCAACAAGAACCATGTTATTCTGGAGGTAGCAATTACCAATTTTGTCACTTATAATCCATCTATACCCATCAACTTCCAAATTTTGATTTATGAAGGAAACTCATCCAAAACTATAACAAGGAAAAAAGTTCAATTTATCCAATTTATATCTTAAAGACTTAAAACATGTATTTTGTAATTTTATTTTAATAAGATCAAGCAGTGATTTAATACCAAAGAAGGCTTTGTTGTTCGGTTCCAAAAGTTGTGGTAAAATGGTAAACGATTTAGCTGTGCAGTTGCAGCTTCCACAAGTCGAGGTTCATTTCCACCTGCAAGCATATAGAAGTAGAAACAAAGATTATATTTCCAACTAAAAGTATCTGATAAAAATGAGAGA
Organism: Nymphaea thermarum; assembly: GCA_011799765.1. Lineage (NCBI taxonomy): Eukaryota > Viridiplantae > Streptophyta > Magnoliopsida > Nymphaeales > Nymphaeaceae > Nymphaea > Nymphaea thermarum. The sequence continues at coordinate 489,487 of JAANDH010000080.1, read as the reverse complement.
AAGGTGGGGACTGCATAAAACTGATTCTGTGAAAGGATCATAATGTAACTATAGAACTGATTAATTATTCATTTCATAGCACACTGATCACCTAACTTCAGACATATCAGAAAAACAGTAGTTATAACAATTTTCACAGTACTGTAGCACATGCAATGTGAACCTACCTAAGGCTGTGCACCACAATCCTGCAAGAGTGTCAAGATATTTTTTCCCGTTCACATCGTAAACATAAGATCCCTGCAGCATTAAAATGAAACATTATAAATAAAATCATGATCTTGATAAGTTTCTCATCCTTAAAAAATAAAGAGAATGCAAATTGACATTTCAAGTGAAAAAAAGAAATGCTGCGCTAAACTTGGAATAAAAAATATAAAATGAATAAAACTAGACTATTGTGTATCAGTAAGATGCCAGAGATTAGAGAAGAGTGGTTTTAGGGTAATGCTTTCAAACTTGTAAGCACCATTTAAAGAAAGCAACAGCCAACACCAGAAGATGGAAATTTTCTATAGGAAGGTCAACCTGCTCCTTTCTTTCATTTTAAATGTGTTAATGTGCATACCCTTTGCAAGGCATGTGGGGATGTTCAGAGATAGCACCTTCACAGAGTTTCATACATGATGAAGTGCACTTCATGAGAGCATCTCATCAACCTTTTAAGTGACTCCAAAATGCAAGGATTGAACCATGTTTTCACTAAGCATAGGAGGCAAGGAAAAGCCTAGACAATAGCAAGGTGTGAAAGGCCCATCAAGGTGCTAGATTTTCTGGAACAAGTTGTCAATAAAGAATTGCATACAGGCTGCTCTCATCAAATTAGTACCGCATGGCTGGAAAATGAAGGCTTAATCCACCTAGGCACAATACATGTCCTAGTCCAAGGCCAGTCTTATAATCAAGTGTGAGTCAAAAATCTATCTTTTTTTTAGGCTAACTTGCCAGATCGTTTACACACATTCTAAGATACAGGCATATAATACTGTGAACTATAGTATTTTATTGAAAGTATATTACATTTAAATTCATGTAAACATTGATAGGACCACAATGTCATGCATGAATTTTGTCAGGCTTTTGCTAAATCCAGGTATCATATCTAATTACTTGCCTAAAGCATTTTTTACTAAGTTAAAAAAAAATAAAGTAAATATGATCAGAAAAGGAACAAAATTTTTGCTAAGTATCACATGGACTGATCGTCATGAGTTCTACAAAAAGCAGTAGCAGATATTCATATGCACTGGTATTGATCATTTGAAACGAAGTTTTATCCCTATAAATTTCATTAGTCACATTGGAGAAAGTCTAGAGGGAAGCTAGGAGAAAAAGCATTACAATTTAAAAATCAAAGGACGAGAAGTCGAGATAGATTTTTTCTTTTTCTTATGGAGATTACAAAAGAAAAGGATCAGGTTTGGCTGCAAATTGAAATGGACAACAATGGATTCTTGCATGTAACAAATGAAGGTCATTAAGTGCCAGTGCCAAGAGATCGGCCATATCTTTTCCATATGCTGATGAGTTCAATATGAGAAACACTTTTCCAACTGCTGACGAGATTAATATGAGAAAGAACACATGAAAATCTTATTCAAATTTTTATCAACAGAAGGCGCTCTTTAATCAGCACATAATGAGTTACAAAGTCATCAAGAAGACTAGCAGAAGGTTTACTCCTGAAAAAGAACAATGAAGTCAGATGAAGCCAAATATTGTGCATACAAGTCAAGTATCATAGCAAATTCTATTAATATATTAAACTGAAGATAATCAATTCACCAATAAGATTTGGAGAAAAACAATTTCCAGAAAAAGCAACAGCCTCTATCAGTCTTCCCTTTTGCATAATACCTCAGATTTGTCAATAACTATTGGATTTACATCAGTGCTCTGCCACCCGGCAGTGAATGGTGCCAGCATATCATGCCCTTTAAACCTGCAGAGGGTAGTCAAACCATAAGAAATCATCACACAGCAAGTGTGAATGAGCATATGTTCAACAATTTATACCCTTTCTCACTATTTGCATCAGTCGACTTTTTCATGTCAGTGTCCAAAGATGCTTCTGAACTGCTCCATCTTGAATTTGATGGAAATTGAAGGACATGCTGTTGACAGTTTGCAGTAGCAGAAACATATTTGACAAGAGAATTAACCTGGAAAAGGAAATGGGAGACAATGTAAAAGAAGTTAGAAGAGAACAAACTTATTCCAGAAATTTCAGAACAGAAAATGGCAAATTAAGAGAACACAGTAATGACAAAATTACAGAATAATGCATAAAGCATATAAGAGGAGTGAACATTATTCTGATGCATGCAGGTAAATACTCACATGGACGTAATTATCATTTGGTTGATATTATTATCGATCCTAGGCAAACTTAGCATGCAGTCTGTTGAAGGCCAAATTAGTTAAGAAGACCAGAAACAGTGGTGGAAATAGTTTGCTGTCTTACAGCAAACTTTACCAACATTTAGTGACAGTCCAGCTTGACAGAAGACAGGATTCACAGTTGTGCAGTGATGACATATTGTCATGGAAAAGAACGAGCATGTCATCGAGTGCAAGGACATGCACCGTGTCTCAGTCAAGCACCAAAGCTGAGTACAGAGTGCTTGCTTCAGCAGCTGCTGAACATGGATCGCCTACATTCTTTTAGACATCGGATGATCTCTCAAAGGATATAAAGTAAGGTAAACAATAATTATGCCTGTGTTAATTACCAGTTCGTTGATAGCCTTATCATAGGACTAATGGTTTGATATCCTTATCATAGGACTAATGGTTCTTTTAATTTCTTTCTTGCCAAAAGATATGAATCATGTCAGTGTAGAAATAATGTATTTGTTTTCCTTCTTGTGTCACACTACAAGTTTCTATTATAGTGTTTTACTCGCTGTCGTTAATTCATAGGATTACTCAACCCTCGAATACTGCTTTCCTCGCATGTTTCCCAGACATGTCTCTGCCTCTGTATAAACATTTAGTGTCACTTTTGGATTTCCATGTCCAACATTATAGACTTGCCTTCAGGATGAAAACGAATCAAAAGAAGACTGGAAAAGAGGAGAAGAACAAAAAAATGAGAAAGAGAAAGGAAAAGGAAAAGGGAAAGAAAGAAAAGCACACAAGAGAACAGAATATGGTCATTCAAATTTCCAATCTCAAATAAGTCATCGTTTAGTCTACAGGATTTACTTAAAAAGCACTGGAGAGAACAGAATGTCATCATTCAAATTTCCTAACTCAAATAAGTCATCAACTAGTCGACAGAATTTACTTAAACGCCAATCAACAGCAAATTTCATCAGCGGTATAGGTTCCTCAAGAATCCATTGAATAATTAAGCTAACCAAAATCCACAGCTTAAGCAAAAACATGCATCAGCAAAGAAGCAGCACCAAGAACTAAAAATCTCCAAGAAGTTCAACCATTGTCCGAAAAAATTAAAGTATGATATCCTTCGAGGCTCTCAAAATTAAAGGTTCGGCACAAAAGCCAGAAGATTCTGCATAATTTTTCTCTCCCTTTTTCTACATGAAAATGAAATACACAAACTAGGAGCTGCCTTGAACACTTTATCTTGCAAATTCTGAAGCGAACAGCAGAGTGCACCTATTCCATTAACTAGAAATGGAAACTCAAAAAAAAAAAAGAAAAAAGGTCAACGGATCAACTAGCCAAAACATCAGCATATTTGACAAGAGAATTAACCTGGAAAAGGAAATGGGAAACAATGTAAAAGAAGTTACAAGAGACAACAAACTCATTCCAGAAATTTCAGCAAAGAACTTAGCAATCAGATATAGGAAGGTCAAATTTAAGAATGTTATTGAACATCACAAGTTTAAAAAATGTATTTTTCCTTCAAGAAGACTGATATTACATAGAAGGCCTAGGTTGAAGAGATTCAAAGATTTGGAGAAAAAAGGCTGATTCCCATGTGTGTTGCCTGGCGGAATGTCCCATATATAGAATTACAACAGAACATGGCAAATTAAGAGAACACAGAAATGACAAAATTACAGAATAATGCATAAAGCATATAAGAGGAGTGTACATTATTCTGATGCATGCAGGTAAATACTCACATGGACGTAATTATCATTTGGTTGATATTCTTATCGACCCTAGGCAAACTTAGCATGCAGTCTGTTGAAGGCCAAATTTAGTTAAGAAGACCAGAAACAGTGGTGGAAATAGTTTGCTGTCTCACGGCAAACTTTACCAACATTTAGTGACAGTCCAGCTTGACAGAAGACAGGATTCACAGTTGTGCAATGATGACATATTATCATGGAAAAGAACAAGCATGTCTTGGAGTGCAAGGACATGCACCGTGTCTCAGTCAAGCACCAAAGCTGAGTACAGAGTGCTTGCTTCAGCAGCTGCTGAACATGGATCGCCTACATTCTTTTAGACATCAGATAATCTCTCAAAGGATATAAAGTAAAGTAAACAATAATTATGCCTGTGTTAGTTACCAGTTGGTTGATAGCCTTATCATAGGACTAATGGTTTGATATCCTTATCATAGGACTAATGGTTCTTTTAATTTCTTTCTCGCCAAAAGATACGAATCATGTCAATGAAGAAATAATGTATTTGTTTTCCTTCTTGTGTCACACTACCAGTTTCTATTATAGTGTTTTACTTGCTCTGCTTCATAAACGCCTTCTTAATTCATAGGCGAGGGAGATTACTCAACCCTCGAATACTGCTTTACTTAATCCATGTCCAATATCTTAGACTTGCCTTCTGGATGAAAACGAATCAAAAGAAGACTGGAAAAGAGGAGAAGAACAGAAAAATGAGAAAGGAAAAGGAAAAGAAAGAAAAGCACACTTCAAACAAGTCATTAACAATCTCAAATAAGTTATGGTTTAGTCGACAGGATCTACTTGAAAAGCACTGGAGAGAACAGAGTGCCGTCATTCAAATTTCCTAACTCAAATAAGTCATCATCTAGTCGACGGAATTTACTTAAACGCCAATCAACAGCAAACTTCATCGGCGGTATAGGTTCCTCAAGAATCCATTGAATAATTAAGCCAACCAAAATCAACAGCTGAAACAAAAACATACATGAGCAAAAAAGCAGCACCAAGAACTAAAAATCTCCAAGAAGTTCAACCATTGTCCGGAAAATTAAAGCATGATATCGTCGAGGTTCTCAAAATTAAAGGTTCGGCACAAAAGCCGGAAGATTCTGCATAATTTTTCTTTCCCTTTTTCTACATGAAAATGAAATACGCAAACTAGGAGTTGCCTTGAACACTTCGTCTTGCAAATTCTGAAGCGAACAGCAGAGGGCACCTATTCCATTAACTAGAAATGGAAACTCAAAAAAAAAAAAAAATCAACGGATCAACTAGCCAAAACATCAACACATTTAGAACAATAAACACGATGAAGGCATCCTTCAATAACCACAACTACGTAAAGGCCTCGACCCATCTCCTGAAAAAGCCAGAAGGTGACATGACACCCTTCCCACCAGAACTCTCAAGCTGCATATTTAGCAACAGAAGCAGGAAAACCTTCAAGAGCTTCTTCCCTTAGTTTTATCATATTATCGGCTCTGTCACTGCTCATACTAAAAACTTCTCGAGGCGTGACTCTTCCACGAAGACCTACATGAAAACCAAAAAATGAAGAAGAATCAGAGGAATACCTTGAATTTGGATCTGAAGAGCCGATTCAGAGTCATCTTCCGAGTGCCAACGAGCTCTTCAGTTCTTCCCTGCCCTCCCGGACTGTGGCGTCCTCTTCGTATCAGATCAACGCAGATAGAGAGTCCAAGTAGGCACCGGCGCTTCCCGAGGACTATTCAAATACGGATCTTTTGCATTAAAGAACTATGAAGCAAAGTCCAAGTGCGCAGCGTTGTCGTTCCTCTTACGGGATAAGAAGTTCGTACTTGTTCGAAATTTTTTTATAGCAATAAATAAGAAAAGCAACTACTGACACCTCATTTCTGTCTTTCCTTTTAGTTCCAACTTGTCCTGCCAAAGATTTGGCACACAGCTGCGAGCCTGCAAGACTGCAACTTACGGGTGACAACGGGTCGGATCTGCGCATGTTAAAACAGTTGTGGATCTGGATCAAGCTCTATGATCCTAGATCCCGTACAATGACATATTGTAAATTTAGTAGCTTTTTATCAAAATTACACAACTCCCAAAGGTCTGTAGGGCTGGGAAGTGAACCGGCAAACGCGCGGCCCGAGTCATTTTAATTAGTACCGGGCTTGTCTCGGCATGGGCTCAATTAACAAGGTTGATCGGACGAGCAGAAACATTCTGTACTTAATATTTTGCTTGTAACTGGGTGTCCCACCTTGTGAAAAATTGGTCGCTTATTATACAAGTATCTGTAAAGAAATGATCATGTCACTTTTACCTGAAGGGACCTGTATCGGCAATTATGATGACCTTATTTAAGATCCATCTCCACTCAAAATTTCGTTTGATTTGGAAAGGCAAGTTATCATCGAAAGTCTCCATAAAAACTTTTATGGAAACCTTTTTTTTATTGCATTTTTAAAAAAAAAAAAAAAAAACTCTTTCTGTTTTTTCTTTTATCCCGATGGTATTGATAGTGTCATTAAGAAGTCAAGTCTACCGGTTCTTGTCCCCCCCTTTTCTTCCTTCTCCTCTCTTTTTTTTTTTTATTTTATATTCCAAGGCAGATAGAGAACTGATAGAGTTAATGGTCACAACAAGAGTCATGAATAAGTCTGGGCAACACGATACCCACCTGATTTATTGAGCCGGTATAGATGGGCTTGACTAAGCTCGATTTGACCCAATAATATTTTTATATTTATTTTTGATTGATTTTATATAATCATAATATTTTATTATGATTAATTATATTTATATGTTATTTTATATTAAAATATAAATAATTTTTAACCATCTCAAGTGTTAAGTTGAGTCCGAGCCATAGTTACTAGCTGCAGCAGGCTTAATCTTGGACGTTTGCATGTGTCTCCTCCCACTGATTATATTCTATGAAATCTCTCTCTTTCTCTCTTTGCATAAATCTTCCCACTTATTCTATTCTATGAAAGAATTTAAGAAGGAAAGGCTGGCACTAAGAAAAAAAAAAAAGGAAAGAAAGAAAGAGAGCAGTTGTATGGGCATTTGCCTACACGGTCTCATAAATTTCACTTAATTTTATATTGGCGGTTTCCATGAGTTTGTAACCATTCTCTATAATTTTATTTTGCTTAAAATATGTGAATTAATGGCCCCGTGAAAAAAAAAACTTGCTGCCCCCCCCAACCCCCCAACGAGGGAGAGAGAGAGAGAGAGAGAGAGAAAGGTGTGCTGAGGGACTTGGCTGCATTTCGACACGTCAACATTGCTCAGCCACCAGGCCCACAAAGCCTCGCGCAGTTTTCAGGAAAATATGGAATGATCTTTGGTTTCCTTTCTCCCATACGTTTTGATCATCATGTGGGTCCCACATAAAGATGCCCCAACCTTCTGCTTTCTTTTCACGGTTGGACTACTTGAATTTTGAGCATCTATGACGCGCGATTTTTCACTAGAGAAATTAAGAAAGCCCTCAACTGATTTACTTGACTGATGTATGCTTTCACATGGGCAATGACCCCTCCCCGCCCCAATACATTAAAAAAAAAAAACAAATAAACAAGAGATGCTATCGACATTCAAAGTTATAGAAATTTGCAGAAAATTTATTTTTTTTTTATCAGTAAACGCTCCACAATCCAAAAAGATTCAAGCCGTGATCTTTAAACACCTTCTAAAAGTGTGCTCAAATTTGAATCAAATTGTGGATCGGCTTATTATATCGACTGTAGTTGATGAAGTCATTAGCCTAAATAGATCATATTTGTGATTAAACAAGTGTAAATATTGTTTCAGTAAAATGAATTATTTGAGCCAATTAGTTGCAACTACTCAAATAATTATAGAACCAAACCTGAACATGACTTGTACAGCTTAATTGGCTCATGTCTTGACCTTATGTAATAAATGAAGGTAGAAGACCACACATTAACCACATATTCTTGTTTACTAATAGGATTATACGAGCACATGTAGCCTCTTGACTGGACTGCTATAGCGTGTGGCATGGGGTCTTCTTCAAAAATCAACATCAACTATCCTCTGATCCTTCAAAGTTGTATAATCAATTGCAAGACAATATATGGGTGTCCTTCACAAGGCAAATTTTCTCATAAGAAGAAGTACCAAGGAAGGACTATCCCGCATAGAATATTTTTCTCTGTGTTACGAGGGTTTCTGACCATCAGGACTTGAAGTCTACCCTCAGGCATTCCTAGCCTAACCCTTAATAGGGTAGGGGAATGGGCCGCCAAATGAACTTCATTTATGGGAGACAAGATGAAGTAAAGCAAGTGCATTAAAAAGTAAAAAGCCAAAAGATAGGAGAGGTTATATATGTATGTATACACACATGTCTGTTTGTGTGTTGTTAACAATATCTTTGAAGTAAATGATGCCACTTGGATTAAAAAAAAACCAAAAAAAAAAGACAAATGAGAATCTGCTAAGATTTATGTCACATACCTATATATATATATATATATATATATATATATATATATATATATATATATATATATATATATATATATATATATATATATATATATGAAAACAGGTTTCTACCAAATTCATATAATATAATTTGATAGAAATAATGTGGGCCCTTGATTCCAAGGAATCAAATAATTTAAATTAAGTTACAATTATAGAAGATAAGATGTTTCTTTCAAGAGTTCAAATATCTCTCAATGAAGATAAAAGATTTTGTTTAAAGAAATCCATTTGTTTGTTTTTTTTTTTATCTCTCTTTCTCTCCCTCTCCATCTATCTCCCCAAACTTCCTAGGTCTAAGGCTGTGTTAGGACCTTGGGTGGACTTACAGTTACTCCCTTCAGTTCAAAAGCAACATATGCTACCTTTTATAGTCTAAAAAGGTAGCACCCATGAAAATTGAATCAACAGTCGGACTCCTTAGGGCTAGAAAAGTAGCACCCTTCGGCTCAATTACTCACAGCCCACCCAACTATACTATGCTTCTTAGGGCTACTGATATTCAACCCTTAACTTTCAAATGATTTTATGACCTTATCTAACTGACTAATCATTTCAAGGCATTATTTGGTTCACTAGCAAAAAGGTAGCTGCACTAGTTAAAGTTCCCATGTAACAAATATTTCAATGGACAATAATTGTGCTTATCCTTTAGATACTTCTTTTGCTAATATCCTACCTTTTGAACAAAGAAGAGAAGTTGTTTCTGAGTATCCTTTTCTCATGTTTATTGGACATATGCTCCTTCATTTCTTTTATTGTGCATTTATCCCATTTAAAGAGTTAGGGTGAACGCAATCTATGGTTGCAAACTGCAAGCTGAAAAAGATCGTGCTGAAATCGGTCTCGCAAGATAAAATCTACAACGTCCACATTGTGGCGTTCATGTACAAAAACCTATACATCAACAAAAAAACATTATTTTTCTTGATTCATGATCTGATTTTAGTAATTTAACAAACTAGCAGTGTTAATTTTTTTTGGCAGCCTATAAAAAAATGGGAGCTAGTTTTTTTTTTTTTTTCACTCAGGATAAACCACTTTCAGTGTAAAACTCCCAATGTTACATCAATATATTTCTAAAGTTTTGACTAGCTTTAGGGCTTTGGTGGACGTACAATACACTCTTTAACTTAAGTGTCACACTTACCACCATTTGTAGTTCAGAAAAGTAAACATACCAAAACATGAAAGTAGCAATGGGATTTGAAATTAACACTAACCTCTTTGATGTAAACTACCTTGCTGCCCAGTTGCACTGTGCTCCTTGAGGTGTGACTAGCATGGGCCACTACCCATGCCAGCCCCTGAAATCTTATATTGTGATTAAGGTGGACCTAGGTTCAGCAAGTCCAGCTACATGTGGTGCCTACACCAGACTGAGTCAGCATTACTCATTCTTTTAAACAAGAGATCGGTTAGTGCCTCTCAGTCAAAATTTTCTGGCTCCGCCACTGCTTAAGAGGTATCAATATCTACGGGTGACAAGTTAAAGTACATGTGCAGCTGCTTTGCCCAAGTATGCATTACAGAAAGCCAGCCTACTAAACAACTTAATTTCCTTACATTTCAATGCTTCAAGCAAGTAGAGCTTTTTCTCTCTTAGCTTGCCATTTTAAGTTTTGGCGTAAGTTGAAAGATTATATTGTAAGATAAACCTTCATGACAACTATAATAGGAAAAGATTCTTTATTTTTGAATGTCAGGGAAAATTTTACACGTATGAAAAATTGAAAGCTTTCTGAAGCGAGTCATTGATTACCAATTTTGATAAAGATAAGTTACATCCCTGGGAGGTTCAATTTAAGACATTTTTAAGGGCTTTAACACTGAAAACATGCCTCATATAAAGAGAAGAAGTTGAACTTTGTCTTGCGGGAGTTAAAAGACAAAAAAGAAAAATCAACATAAGCTTCAAGAGGAAATTCTAGCCTTTTGTGGTCGTGTTGTACAACGTGGCTAAGACCCACCAAGAGGACAAAGGTCACCTGACTTCATTGGAAGATTGCCTTGCAAGTGCTGACCCGCTTGGTCCATGTCTGGTATATGTCCCTTTCAAGGGCTCGAGCGCAAGTTGGTTCCTTTCAGTGCCCGTACTGAATCACATGTCAGAACTTGGGGGCTTTCACAATGAATAATATTTTATAAACACACTCAAGATTTGATGGAATGCCCAAAAGCAACTTGTTCGAATATCATGCATTTAGAAGCACCTGAATTTGATACACAAGAGGCGATTAATGAATATTTTTCAGTCTTAAGCACATCTTTTAGGTGCCATTTCCTAAAAATGTTGCTTTCAAAAAAACATGCTCATAGTTTCCTCACTTCCTTGGTTTCTTTCACAGGTCAAGTCTATCACATCTTGGTTTTGTGTGTGTGTGCGTGTGTATATATATATATATATATATATATAAATGGCTAATATATTTTGGGAACTACCTTTTTAAAGTTGAGTAAATCTGATAGCCAATGTTCGTGTATATCAGATTTACTCAACTTTAAAAAAGGTAGTTCCCAAAATATATTAGCCATTTATATGTATATATATACATTAAATGGTGACTTGGCTTATATCCATAGTTACTTGGCTTATGCATGAGAGCCATCCTCTTTGTCATTATGAATTGTTATGAGAAAAAAAAAAGAGAAAAAGATAATTGACATTTTTGTCATTTACTATTAGTTTCCTGGTATCTCTCTCAGCCGTCTATCACAATGGAACAAATGACTTTCATGAGTAAAATAACCATTCACTCAACATATATATAATTGTTGGAACTAGTTTTTTCAACATGTTTGTTTCTTTTTGTTACTCTCTCATTTATATTTTTCTGTTTTTTTTTTCAGGATTCTTTTTCTTTTCACAACGATCATTAATTTCTTCCCTGTCATTGGTGAATCCTCTATGAAAGGGAACGAGGCTTGAAAATCTAATCTCATTTTTTTAGACTGCTACTTTTACCCATTAAGAATAAAGAACATGTAGAGTTTCACAAAAGGAGCACCCAGATGAAAAGGTCTGACCACAAGGCCAACTGGCCAAGATATTAGGCAACTTTAGGCAGTATACCAAGATTGTATTTTCACGTTAAAATCGATCAACTAGAGCACATATTAAAAACATATACGCTGCTCTTAGCTAGGTCAGCAAGTCCTACACATTGACATACAAACGGGAGACCTACTCATATTTAACACCTCGATATGCATCCCTTACTCGTTTTTTGCTCAATGAGAAAGACATTTTTCTTTTCGGTTGAAGAATGTCTCTGCCGTACCTTATGTGTCAAACGCAGTATATATGTAGTTTGATACCACGGACCGCAAGATCTCTTCAATCAATCTATAAAAGGTCGATCGACCGGAGTGGACGAATAGTCTGACCCTTACATCTCCACTAAAAACATGCATCCACTGTAAACACCATGAATGACCCCAATTTTTTTTCTTTATTTGCATACAGGTGCCTTCAAATTCAAATGTTTGTTTATTTATATATATTGTTGCTTCTTAAAAAATAAAAAATTTCAAAAATAATACCCTTCAGCCATAATTTATGGCGTCTTCCACTGCTTGTAGCCATTGAATAATTTGAGTGAAACACAGGAACCAGCACAGCTATATGTCTCGTCACTATTAAAGAAAACAATCAAACATGTGTTGTTCAAATGATTAAACTTGTTAGGTCTCAAGGAGAATTACTTAAAACTGTGGCCATCTACCATGAAATAATTGCTTTTGTTAATATTTCCTTGGTCTCCCACTCGAGGCCGAATAATTTGTCTTCTTGGTTGTTGTCTTCGTCCGCTTTCGAGATGGGACCCACTAATCACGTGAAGCTTTAGTTTGAATTTTCTTTATGAGGTGCATTCTGCTTTCCCCTTGGGAGGGAGAATGGGGCCAACCCAGGAGCAGGCCCAGTGCAAAATAAATTCATCAATTCATTTTTTTTTATTTGTTTATGTTACTTCAGGTATATTCCTCCCCCAATTGATGGTACTGGTAGTGGAATCCGACCAACTTAATATATAATTGTGGAGTTGTGTGCTATATATATATATTTGAGTTCTCCTTTATAACAGCATCACTAATAAACTCGGATGACCCAAATCGCTAAAAAATTTATTTCTGAAACCGTGTGTATATATAAGTTCTCTTTTTTTGTCATAGCATCACTAATAAACTCAAATGACCCAAATCGCTAAAAAATTCATTGCTGAAACCGTTCCTATTACGTGTTAGTCCTTTCTTTGATACATCTCATTTTCAGAAATAGAACTAATAATTTTTCGGCAAAGATAATTTTTCAATTTTTTATATGTTAAACAATTTTTTTTTTTAAATTTACAAGTAAAACTTTGAATTTCTAAAAATTTCAAAGGGAACAAGGCCCTTCTTCCGTCCTTCAACTATCAGTCCAGTTGTATTAGTTCTTATCTTCGGCTACAGCAGTTAACGTTGGCACGGATCTAAGACCTATTCTTGAATTGATTTGTGGAAAAGAAAGGACCGGAAAAAATTTTGGACTTTTATGAGCCCTTCAACTTTCGATTAATTTAAAATCAAATCATTAATTTTAAAGCCTTAATCAGTCAAAATTCGTCTTCCGCATATATTTTTTCACCTGTTAGATTTAGACCATCCGGTCGAGCTCATTACTGAAGCATAAGCAGAACAAAATTGGCCAGGCTGTTTCAGTTTTCGAGTAAAAGCTTTTCTTCCGAAATTTATTACTCTTCTGCACTCGGGTTAAGCTCGGCTCAGGCCTAGCGAGCAAAGTTCATGATCTGTGGAGCTCAGCCGAGTCTATTAACTCAAGCTGTAAGATATGTGTGTGTGTGTGCACGTGCACGTGAACATGCAAAATGGAATATATGTTTATTTAATTTGGTAAACTCAAGATCTTGGCAGTTGCGGTGGGAATTGAGCCAAAATGACAAAATTAGGTGGAAAGCAAACGCAGGACGTAAAAGCTGATGATAATGTGTCCTACTCTTCGGCCTTCGCTAATTGAATCTACTTGATGGATTTCAGAGTTTGGTTCATTTTTTTACCGCATTATACAATTTATTTTTGTGACATTGTACTCTCCAAATCCTAAACTCAGAACATACCATCAATATAGGAAGGCATATTTTGCGTTTCATCCCAAGGACATTTTGGCAACTTTATGGTTTAAAAAAAAAAAATTCCAGTTTTCACTTTTGCCCTTATAGGGAGGAATCTTTTGTTTAACAAGCAAGGGCATTTTGGTTATTTTGAAAACCCGTAACACATAGATCTTGTAGCACTAACAAAAACAACCTCCTCCGATGCAACTCAGCTGGGACTATGTCACAAAGCAAGTGATAAACCAGTCATAGCTGCTTTGTAAATTCTAGATGCAATTTTGAGATAAAATGAAATGCTTAGTGTTGGAAGTAAGACATAACATGATCAAACAATGCATGAGAAAATGATCTAGTAGAGCTAGATATGATAAAAAGAATAGAACTTAGCATGCTCAAACCATGATCTACAACACGATATTAGGGATAACTTTGAGAGATACATCGAGAGCCTAAACAAACCCTAACAAGTTATACGACATATAACGAGGGAAAAAACAAGGAACGATCACATTCACTTGTTATAAAACATAATGTAAATCAAATAACATTAAATTAGGAACAGCACCTAATATGGGGATTCAGAGAGCTCATTAAATCACGAAACTTGACCATGGCATTCTAGGTATCTAAACAAAAGTAGACTACGCGTGAAAGGCCTGATCTATACCCTAGAACAAAGATTGGATGTAAACTGAAAAGTAGAACAGATAGATTTCTGCAGAACTAAAAATAGAAAAGTTGACTTGGAACCTATTGTTGGACAGGCCAGAAATGGACTGGAACTTGTTGGTTTGACTTGAGTTTTGGTATGAAGATTCTCTACACATAGGAAAAAAAAATCTAGGTGATAAATTTTGTAAAACTATTTTGAATTGAGAAGATATTGGATGAGAAAGCCATGGCAGAAATCATAAAACGTGGAAAACTGAATAGAACAATTGCCACATTTGGGTCGATGCAAACCACATCAAATTAAATTGGTTTGGACAAACCATTGGTGGGAAGATTCTTGGTATGTCAGAGAATCAGGTAAATTTTACAGATTTAAAAAACATGAAAAAGGTAAAAAGTTATGACTTTGCAAACTTAGAGCATAAATATAAATAACACAGAAAACGGCAGAAAGGAAGATGAAAAAATAGACTTTGCGTCTACATTCGGTTGTTAAAACGAGGTCCTTTTGGGCTCAAATTAATAGGTAGACTCTAGCATTACAGAGAAGAGATCTCAATTTAAAGTACGAGAAAACAATAAATAGACACGAAGTTATGATGTGATGATATCGGGAAAGCACATGATTGACATGAAATTGAAGAAACCTGTAGCTGAAACCTTCCTCTGCTAAATCAATTTAATGACGGGTCAGATCAAGTTGAATTGGGCTACAACTTGGTGGAAAAAAACTAGCTATCTTAGGAAAATTTCAGCACAGTATTTGTACAACCTAAAAGTTGCAGAAAATAAGTTTTGGGGAACGACCAATTGATTATGATGCATGCATGAATTCTTAATTAGATCAATCATAACTTAAAGTTGTAAACACATTGAGAACCATCCCCAAGAAACCTTATAACTAAGGAAACAAAACTAGGAGAAATAGAACATGGATGAAGAAAAAAATTAAATAAAAGAAACAAATCATCAACAAAGAGGAAAAACAGGGTGTTGAGCGGAGAGGGACGCTCTACGCATGGAGGTTGAGCGGAGAAGGGGTCTCTGTTAGAAACCCCCAGCATTTGCCGAGGGGATGGAGATTAGAGGGTTAGAGGATGTGCAACTCGAGGAAGAAGCAAAAGCCAGGTTGAGTGGAGAAAGAAGCCCTGAGCACGAAGGTCGGGTGGAAAAGGGGGGAATGAGATGGAAACCCTCGTTGACCGCTGGAGGAATGGAGATGAGTGGGACGATGGACCTGGATGATAGGGTCGAGTTCCCTGATTTGGGGAAATATGCTGGTATCAACCCCACGGATGGAGATGTGTGTGAGCAAGATCACCAGAACAAAATGGAGGTTAATCGAGGCAAGGCCTCCATGGATGGGCTGAATGAGGCACGAACTCAGCAAGGGAGTGGTGATGCCGATGCCACCCCCAAAGGAGAGGGATGCAGGGATGGGCTAGTGTCGTTGCTAGTAGCCAGGAAATGGAAGTGGATGCCTGTCCGGAGGTGACTGTCGACAGGTCTGGAGATGAACATACAGTGGTGTTCCCTACAGAAGCGTACCAAAAAATGGAGGACATATACCGGTTTGCAGCTGTGGCTGGATTCTACGGAGGACGATCAAGCACAAGCATGGATTATAGGTATGTATTCCAGACCTTACGTAAGCTTTGGGTGAATGTTGTATGTCCAAAGTTTTCTGTCATTGGGAATGGGCAATTCTTGGTACGAGTGAGTTCTGAGGAAGAGCTCATGGAGGTTCTGCACAGAAAATGGGTTGTGGGAGGCCGCATGCTTATTGCTAGTCGGTGGAAGCCAAGAACTGAGTTACGTTTGCATGAGGAGGAGTCTATTCCTCTGTGGATTCGTTTGCCTCAACTTCCAGTGTTGTTTTGGAACTCTTACAGCTTTAAAGCCATAGCACAGGGGCTGGGCGCATCCTTTGTTAGAGCAGATGAATGTACTTTGCGTAGGGAAAAGCTTGGGTTTGTGAGATTGTGTATTGATGTCCCCCTCAACTTTCAACCTATGGCCAAAATTAAGTTAGAAGTTAGGGAAATCAAGCTTGTTCAAGATGTGCTATATGAATCTAAAATTAGGTTCTGTCGTGTGTGTGGCACAACCTCACACTATGAGGATATGTGCAAGCATAGAGGGACAACCTTGAGCTTGAGTACAAAGGCGCAAGTCTGGAAAAAGGTTCTAGTGCCTAAAAAAGTTAGAGGAGGCATTCAAAGAAGCGACCCTGGCGAACGGGGACTTCATGCTAACAGATTTGCAGCCATTAACAATCAATTCCAGGAAGTTCAAGGAAATGACACTCAAAGTAATCATGAGGTGGGATCTAATCTACCTAGTGGAGGCAGAGATGGGAGTGCCTCCTCTACTAAGCAAAAGGAGGTTAAGAGGGCTGGAGATATAGAAAGTAAGAAGTACAATAAAGGATGGATGAAAGAAGGAAAAGACTATACAAATGGGAAGGAAGAGGGGAGCAAGACGGAGAGTACTGAAAGATGGTTGTCCAATCCCTTCTTCAGTCTTACAAAGACGATAGGCAACAATGCTAGCGACCAGGCTGGCCCTTCTAGATTCAGATTCGTAGCTGAGTCCAAGGACTCCGTGTCAAATAAGGGGAAGGATGGTGACATGTCCAAGCAGGAAAGGCCCAAACAGGGGCCAACCATTACAGGTAGACAAGGGGAGGCAACTGATGATAGGCAGAGAGGGATCCGAAAGTCTGTTAGGTTTGCTAGCAAAGGAAAGAAAGGTCAACCTCCTGGAAAAATTTTTAGCTTTGAAGAGGCCCTTGCACATAGCTGTAATGGATCTAAGAAAAGGAAAAAGGTAAATGATAATATGCACTCAGTAATTATGGATCTCCCACAAGGTGAGGGCAATGCAAGGAATGAAAATGACATGGTACTAGTGATAGAGGGTACTGCTAGTGAGGCACCAACACCTCTTGCTCATGAAAATCCTTAGTTAGAATATCAGAGGCCTTGCTAAGAGGCATGCTCAACATGAATTGAGCCTTATCTTAAGCAAGTTCAAACCCTCAATTGGTTTTGTTCTGGATTCCATGATTACCACCCATAGGGTAATGGTAATTATGGAAAGATATCACACGTATAGGTATGTGACTAATGCGGATGGACCTGACGGAGCTGTTAGAATTTTATGCATGTGGAATGAAGAGGAGATGGAAGCTTCCCATGTGGTGGCTGACCAGAATTGGGTTGGTGTCTCCTTTCATAGATTAGCAGACAATAAAGTTTTTGTGGTGTTTAGTGTACATCTGCCACCAAGATTTGGGGAAAGATTACAAAGCTTCTATCAACTTGAGGATCTTGTGTTTAGAGTTGAGGGGCATTGGCGATTTTAACGCCATGCTAAGCAATTGTAACAAATCAGGCTCAGCACCCTTAGCTAGCTCCTGCTTATCTTTCAGTCGCTTCATATATGGTTGCAGGTTAAAGGAGGTTGAAGACAGAAATAAGAAGTTCACATGGTCAAACCATAGACAAGGTCAAGACTCGGTGCAATGCAAGCTGGATTGGTGCCTAATCAATGATGAGTGGATTACTAGTTTTGGAAGGGAGGGCAGTCTTCAGGTTCAGACGTATGCTAGCTCGGACCATTGTGCCCTTATCTATCAAATCAGGGATGTTAGCGATGATCATAGGGGCAAAAAGCCTTTCAGTTTTTTAACTCTTGGTTGATGGACCAAAAAGGTAAGGACGTGATGTTCGAAGCTTGGAGAGGTGATGTTAGAGGATGCCCATGTTGCGTCTCCTTATCAAGCTGAATCGACTAAGAGTGGTAGTTTTAGATTGGAATAAAAATTCTTTTGGTGACCTCAATAGTACTATTGTTAATCTTCAAGCTAGGTTGGAGGGTTGTAGGGTTCGTGTGGAACAAGGAATTGAAGGCGTACTAGATGATGAACACAGGGTGAGGCAGTAACTCTCTCAGGCCCTTCTCATGGAAGAAGTAATGTGGAAACAAAGAGCTCGAAAACGTTGGCTTGCGGAGGGCGATAAGAACACAACATTCTTCCACGCGATGGCTAAAATTAGGCAAGCTAAAAGGAAGATTAGAAGCCTTGAATGTGATGGTATAGAGTATGCCCATAGCTCGCAGATTCTTGAAGTGTGCACAGAGTACTTTAAAAGGATCCTTGCCGAGGATGAAGCACATGGTAATTTGTTTGACGGTATTGATAACACTCCTTCAGTCACTGAGTCTCATAATTCACAACTTTTACAACCTATCTCAGAGGAGAAGGTAACAGAAGTAGTGTGGAGTTTAGACAAGGATATTACAGCTGGCCCATATGGCTTTTCTAATTACTTCTTTCAAGAATGTTGGGCGATGGTAAAGAATGAAGTAGTGAGTGTTGTGCAGGGTTCTTTTTCATTTGGGAAAATGGTGAAAAACATCAATGAAACTATGATATGTCTCATCCCCAAAAAAGTTAACTCTAAGAAGGTTGAAGATTTCAGGCCCATTTCCTTGTGCAACACTATTTATAAAATCATAGCAAAGGTTATTGTTAACAGAATGAGGAACATTCTTAGTCGTATTATCAATGTTAACCAAACTGCCTTTTCGAAAGGAAGACACATTCATGACAACATCATGTGGGAGGTTGTCGCCTCAAACTTGATTTAATGAAAGCTTATGACAGGGTCTTCTGGGCCTTTTTGGCCAATAGCATGCAGTTTTTGAGATTCTACTGCAGATGGATTGAAAGGGTCATGAAGTGTGTTTCCTCTGTGCCTTATGTTGTTCTTGTGAATGGCAGGACATGAAAGAAATTTGATGGGAAGCGCGGCCTGCGACAAGGTGACCCTTTGTCCCCCTATCTCTTTCTTATTCTTATAGAAAATTTTAATCAACGGCTCATCAAGGAAATAATTAGCAAAAACATCCATGTCCCTAAAATCAGGCATGTAAGGCCTAATTGATGTGCTATGTTGTTTGCTGACGATGTCATTATGGTGGTTAAGGCCACCAAGAAAACTATTACTACTATTAAAGTGATTTTGCAGAACTTTGAGCGCCTGGCTGGCATGAAGGTGAATGAGCATAAGTCTGAGATTTTTGTCAGAACCATGATTGATTGCCACATGAGGAAAATTCATAGTATTTTGCACTGGTCTAATGGCAGTCTTCTTTCGGAGTATCTCAGATTACCTTTGTTTTTGGGCAATCTTACCGAAAATATTTGGTTTCCACTCCTTGATAAGGTGGAGAAGAGGTTGGTTGGTTGGAAGGCAAGGGTTTTCTCTTATGCAGGCCGGATTTGCCTCATACGATATGTGTTGATGACCTTGTCGTACTATTGGATGATGGCCTTTAGGCTACCTAAGGTAGTTTTAAAGAGAATCAGACAAGTGTGTATCAAATTCTTGTGGAATGAGGAAGATGGATCTAGACACACCCATCTAATTAAATGGGAACGTCTTTGTTTGCCTATTGAGGAAGGTGGAGTTGGCATCAGAAGGCTGGAGGAAGTGAATAGAGTGATGCTTGCTAGCAGGTGTTGTCGGATGTTAAGTAGTATGGACCCTTGGGCTAATCTCTTTAAAGAGAAATATTTAAGTTCTCATAGTCTTTGGACACTTAAGAGATCTCCTAGTCAAAGTTGGGGCTGGAAAGGTTTGCGATGAGACTGGAGTTGGATTCAAAACAGAGTAGAGTGGAAAGTCGACAATGGGAAAAAAATCAGATTTTGGAGTGACCGTTGGTCGGGATAGGTCCTTATCAGTAGGATTGATGGTAATCATTATATGCTAATATGTAGTGATGTTAATATCAGCATTAGTCAACAAACTCGTGCCAATCATGATAGTCCATCCTTTGCCTTAGTTGTGCAGATTGGAGTGTCCCCTGCCAGCATTATGCTAAGAGATATAGAGGACATGTTAGTTTGGAGTGATGATGGCAAGGAGAGCTTTAAGGCAGGTGAAATTTTAAATAAATGTCGAAGTCTGAGTGTCAAGGAGTGGTGGCGAAGGAAGCTTTGGGTTAGTTACGCCCTTGCTAAGAGCTATTGGCACTCATACATAGCCTGTGAAGGCAGACTGCCCACTCTTGATATGATTCAAAAGGTTGGAATTCATCTTGCTAATCGGTGTTCTTTTTGTCATTGTGAGGAGGAGACTAATGCCCGTGTTTTAATTAATTGCAAAGTTGCTAAGGAAGTTTAGAGGTACATTGCTGCAAAGTTCGATAGAGTGAAATTTCTCCAAGGTGCAATTGTAGAGACGTTCAAGCATAGGCTCCAAGTGAGGATAAAGGAAAAGTGGAGGCGTCGGTGCTGGAGGATGACCTTTTTAATAATTCGCTGGAATTTGTGGTGTCTCCGAAATAGATGTCTCCATGACAGCCTTCCACCCCAGGTTGGTAGATTCAAGAGAAATGTTTGGAGGAGTTGCATAGACAGCTTCTCCTTTATCAAGTGGACCACTGAGGATGATATTAAGCTGAGAATCTGGATTGAAACTGGGCTCAATACTGTGCACACCACTGGGTCTAATAGAAAGGGGATGTTAATCAACATTGTTAGTGCCTCTACTAGGCAGGGTCAACTGGAAGGTAGAAGACTACATTTTAGCTGGAATAGGTGTCTTCATAATGTTTACATGTGTGTTTCTGTAAAGCAGGGGGCTGCGACTATTGACATAGGTTGTTTAATTATGGAACATGCCAATGATCATCATGATTATTTTGCTGATTTGAAAATGTATATGCATTGACCATAGGATATGATTGTCCTCATTTTTTGGTGAAGGGTTGGGTCTTTGTGCGTATAGTTGAGGTCTTTTTTGATCTTGCCTTGTATATATCTATTTTGTTGGAATAAAGGTAGGGGGCCTAACCCCCAAGCAAGCTCTTTACTTCAAATCATCAACAAAGAGCATGTGTGAAGCCTCTATGGCAGTGGCAGAGCCACATGGTGATTGTCCACACCGGCTTTACAAAGTTAGTTTAATATTGTGTTAATATTTTGATATATTTGATTATTATATATATATATATATATATATATATATATATATATATATATATATATATATATATATATATATATATATATATATATATATATATATATATATATATAAATATAAGTGCCTTAAACAAATTAAAGACACTGACTGAGTACCCCTACCAGAAAAAGTTTTTGGCTATGCTAGTGCTCTATGGAGAGCTTCAATATGACCGTACATAGTAGAACAATACATGGAAAAGACAAGGGAAACATAAAGAAGGAAACAGGGAGAGAAAAGAGCAAAGAAAGAGTATATAAGAGAAGAAAAAGCTTGATTACTTGCCTTTCTTTTTCTTATTTTTTTCCTTGCTTGACAGGATATGTAGAAAGCTCTCCCAAGGCTGGTGTGAACTCCAATGCAGCTCCCAAGAACTTTAGAAAAACATTAAGTTCGAGAGATGAATGCGTTTTTCCAATAGCCTAATGATGAGTCATGAACGCTCACCATTGGAACCCTCTTCGACTGGTGAACACCCTGCGCTAGCCTCCCAAGAATGCTCTTAAGTCTTCGGTTGTTGTATGTTGTGGTCTGATTGAATGAAGTTTCCACCCATGCCTTGGTAGACACAGAAGCAACCTACAATTTTGTCGTTAGTTGTCTGGTAGAGCATTTCGACCTTATTGTGACGCAAAGCTATGAATGTTATCCCTTCAATGACCAACAGTAAAGTGGAAGCAGTCAGGACCGAAGCCGGGCCTTGGTTGGGTAAGTGTAATTTAATAGTCTGTACACTAGATGATTTCAATATGATGCTGGACATGAATTTCCTCAACTAATCCAATGCGACAGTCTAGCCGCACCTAAAGTCATTATAATGCCTTGGGAGCTTTGTAATGCGCTGTCCACATTTTGTAATTTAATGAATGATGTGTCCCGGCCTTACATCGATGATTTTGTAGTTGTGTATTCGCAAGACATTGTGACTTATAATCTGTTCATAAAAATACTCATGCCAAACAATTAGAATTGGTATTCTGTAAGTTGTGGTAGAATAAGTTGTATTTAAAGCAAAAGAAATGCACATTCACCCAGTCAAGGGTCCATGTCTTAGGCCACTTTGTGAGCCATGAAAAGGTGGAGATGGATTCCCAAAAGGCCATCCTTGATTAGCCAGCCCCCATAAATGTGCCAGAACTTCGCCCTTTCTTGGGCCTAGCCAACTATTATCGCTACTTCATAGAAGGGTACTCATGATCCACAATTCTCTTAATGGACCTAAGAACTGGACTTGGGACTGGTCGTCAGAATGTGCCCACGCCTTTTAACTGCTCAAAGCGATGTTAAGTAGTAAGCCGGTCTTGCGCTTGCTCGATTTCACTCAACCATTCGAGGTAGATACTGATGCTTCTGACTGAGCACTGGGTAGTGTCTTAATACAATATGGACATCCGATGGCCTATGAAAGTCAAAAGTTGTCAGATGAAAAACGGTGATACACATCTCATGATAAAGAAATGACAATAGTAGTTTATTGCTTAAGGCTTTGAAGACATTATCTGCTGGGGTGGCATTTCAAAGTAGTGACAGATAATGTGGCGAATAGCCATTTCCTGTCATAGAAGCAGCGAAGAGCCACACAAGTGCATTGGCTCGATTTTCTAGTGGAGTTTGATATGGATATAATACATAGGTTGGGTAAAACCAATCAAGCTGTCGATACATTAAGCCGAGGGGCATAGGCAGGAATCTACACAGTGGCTATGGCAACTCAAGTTTATGGGGACTTGATGTAGAGGATTTGGTAGGCTAAAACCACTGATTCAACAATGGCCCACCTCCTTGACTTGATGAGAAAGGGCACTTGTTGTCAGTTTTGGATACAAGATGAGATCTTGCTCGCTAAAGGGAATTGCATATACATTTCTTCATCGGGTGGGATTCAAAAAGAACTCTTGAAGGAGATGCATGATAGCTTGTGGGCTGGTCATCCCAGCCAAAACCGCACATTGGCTTTGACTACTTGGCACTTTCACTAGCTAAAGAAGGAAGCAGATGTAGAGCATTACATCTGCTTCCTAGACTGACTATGGTGAAGTGTTTCCTACGATTTTATCACGAGTTCATCGGTAGCAAATAGAATAGGTTCGATCTTGGTGATTATTGATTGATTTTTGATGTATGATGGTGGCCAAAGTTTTCTTCAGCCATGTGGTGAAGTATTGGGGGGTTCTTGTCGACATTGCAAGCGATTGTGACCAGTTCTAACCCTGCTTGTTCGAGTTGTTGGGAACAAAACTAAACTCTGTGACCAGCAATCACCCTCAAAAAAATGATCAAACCAAGTGGATCAATTGTATCATGGAGGAATATTTATGCCATTATGTGACTGTAAATCAGAAAAACTGGATGAACCTGTTGGACCTAGCACAATTTTGTTACAACTTTTAGAAGACAAGTACCACGAAGAGAAGTCCATTCGAAGTTGTGTTAGGCCAACACCCCATCACTCCAATTGACTTAAGTATTTTAAGTTCAGAAAAATGTCATGCATCCGTGAAGATGCTTCAAGATAGGCACGAGGCTATGGCAGAAGCAAGAGACTGCTTAGTCAAGGCCATAAAATGAATGAAAAAAATAGTCGATAGAAAGAAATGACCTTTAGAATTCAAGGAATGAGACTTAGTTTTATTGAAACTATCTCCCCAAATTTGAAAAAAGGTGAGCAACAAGGTGGTCCATCGTGACTTAGTCTCAAAGTATGATGGCCCTTTCAAGGTGCTAAGGAAGATTAGTAACTTAACTTATAAATTCGAGCTACCCACAAGGATAAAATCTCACCCTGTATTTCATGCAAGCTTTCTTAAGTCTTTCCACAAAGATGGAGAGGACCCAGCTAGGTCTGTATCCACAAGGGCGCCACCCACTGTGAGTGTACAGTTTGACAAGGAGGTTACTCAAATTCTAGACTATAGACTGAAAGGGCACAACAAGACTAACTACTACCAAGAATTTTTTGTAAGATGGAAGGGCTGGCTGGAGAGTGAAGACAGATGGGAGAGAAGTGCTAACTTATGGCAATTTGAAGAAGTGCAAGAGTACTTGGCCTCGATAGGGATGACGAACATAGTTGGTGGGGGCGGCTTGTAAGACCCTACCCTGGTCGCTGGCCGGGGATGGCTTGGCGTAGTCCATGAACGGTGCTTACCTGGTTCTTAGGAAACGACAGCAGACCACAATTCCGAAGCAATAGGCAACAGGGCATAAGTCCACAGGGGATCTAAAATTTATGGTAGCTCAAGGCTCTTTGGTATTTTTCTTGTACGCGAGGAGCAATCACCCCATGCACCTATATAGGGACTACTATTGGTTGAGGGTTACTGGCCCTTCGACACGTGACCATTGCGAAACGGAAGCTTGGGACACTTGGTAGCACCTGATGGCATGAATTTGACATGGTGCCTTGGAGGGAATGGGTTTGGTTGATTGGAAATTTGGATCTCGAGATCTTTGAATGTAGGATTTGAGATCTTGGCACCCAAATTGAGCTTAGTGTGAGTCCTAAGGGCTCAGACTCAGTGCTTGTGCGGTGGATCTAAGCTTGATCTAGGTCTAAACATAGTTGGACATAGGTCAGACTAGGCTCAAGTAAAATGGGTTCATTTCTGCTTTAAACAGGTTCAAATCTTGTTCGGTCTTGATTTGGCTCAGTTTTAAGCAAGCTCAAACCCTATGTGGGCCTATAGACTTCAACTTTGCTCAAACGTGGTCCTAAACTAGCTTCATGTGGCTCCAAACTTAGGTTTTAAGAAAATAATATATTGAGATTTTTGCATTTGGTGCAAAACCTATCACTACAAGCTTGGGTGGGCAGTTTGACCATGACAGGTCATAGCCTGGGTTCAGTTTAGTTGTGTTCTAAGTTTGGTTGAAATTTTTCCAGGTTTGTCTTCTAAAAATCACGATTTTCAAAATTTACCAAGTTGTAATTGGAAATCTGAATGGTAAAATGGGAAATGGATATTATTAGCTTGTGTGTAGGGATTGAACACAATGATACCTCTTTTCGTGAATCTATTTGTGTAGACAGATAAAAAATTTGTTTCTCATATCTCTTAGAAATTAACTGAAAAGTCACTAGGGTCTGCATCCGGAAATGGACACTCCAAGAGTAACTAGAAACTACAACTTTGCTCACTCTAAGTGTTCAAACTGAAAGGAAGAACATCAAATCCAGCATTGAAGAGCATGCCTGCTCAATTCCAACTGACTCACTCGACTAAGATAGATGTGATGAGCGTGCGCCCTTCACCTTAGTTTTGAAAGTATTTCAAATGAACTCTTCTTGTAAGAAGTATTTCAAACAAAAACGGACATCTCACAATTTTCCCCATCAATGTTAACAAGTATTAACAAGTATCGAATAATTACAAAAGTATCTGATAGATGAAGCAAGGATTATTACATCGACTGTAAAAGCAAAGTACAACATTGACATATTCGCTTGTATCACCACCACTAATGAACTAAAACACCATGGTCCCGTACAAATTGTTTAAAATATTCAATTGTTGTAAGCCATAAAACAAAAACAACTATAACAACTTGCTAGATAACTAATCTTTTGTCATGCACACTACTTTTCCCATCGAAGTCATGCAATACTTGAGAAGATGCATCACCGCCTGGTTCCTGCATTTCAAAAATTAAAAAGACAAACAAGTAATTAGGTTATCACCATAAAATATTAAAATAATCAAGCATAATTAAAACAATGACATATTCTGATCCAAGTTTTCTCTTTCTCGTTTCTATGGATTCTAAATGTCATAGGGTCATAGCTAATAATAAGATTTCCACTTTCAGAAACATAGAGAAAATAGACCAACAACCAAACATCAAGCTTAGATTTGATAGGTTATGTTGCCAATAATTTTTTTATTGGTTTGGGTGAATTGTGGACTCAGTTGGGGTCGACATCATTTTCGATTGATTCTGATAACATGTTTTAAATAGCATTTGGCACTTAACTTAAACAAGTCAGGTTGGACGAATCTAGACAAGACCTTCCAATCCAGCAAAAAATATTGCCAAAACCAGGGCCATCAGTGCATTCTGAACTAAATATGAGCTACCCTCCAAGTGAAATCTAATGAACAGACCTGCATCTATCCTGTTGTATACACCAGTTCACTTTTTTCCCAGATTATCCTGATAATCTGCACCGCCCTGAGCAACAGTATCCAAATAAAACTAATGATATAACTGATAATACATGCATTCTTCCTGCCAACTACACAAAACGGGGCCAATCAAGATAATGATATAGCTGATAATACATGCATTCTTCCTGCCAACTACACAGAGCCAATCAAGACCCATGAATAGTGACAACCAGAAGAGATAAACAAATAAGGAAGCTGTCAGTTAAAATGCAAAAGAACACCGCTTTCGTTCTCCCTCTAATCAACGGAGTTGTTTAGCTCAGCAGTTAACAATTAACATTGCCTAGAATAGACGTGATGTGGGCAATCAAGAAGATGATCCTCATCTTTATACAAAGATGGATTTAGAGCTTAGTTTCAGAAACCCATGCTCCTTCAGTAGACATATAGCTCCTTTTTTCCTATTTCAATGAGGAAGAACCTTCCTACGGACAGGTCTCACACTACTAGCCATTTCTGTACTCGAGTCCACAACATCTCTGAGATGACCAAGAAGTTGAGCAGAGGTTAGGTTTTGCAGGATGTACAGCAACTACCATGGCATGAATCATTGAAATGCCTTGGGTAAGAGGTCAGAAGCATCTCAATGGGTGGTCAGCTGAATGTCACATGGTATGTCAGGTGGTCATGCCAAAGGGAAGAAAAGTTTTTTGGCACTACTTCACTGATGTCAAAAATGCATTTAATGAACATCATCCTCATGATGGTGTACATACAGAGGGTACTTGAAATCAGTCAAAAAATCATGAAGACTGAAGAGTGGGGACTCTAACCACAATCCATGGAGGTATCAAGGCAACAAGCAACAGCACATATGCACATATTCTTCAGGCACTTCATCTTCTTTGAACTTAACGAGTAACAGCAGAGCAATTCAGGAAAAAAAAAAAAAAAAAAAAAAAAAACAAGGGCAAATATGCAGTTCAGAAGGCAAAGCTTGAGTGTTATTTCTAATATTTCAGTCTTTAATGTTTCAATCTTTAATCGTAAGTCTTTATTACGTGTGATAAATATTGAAATCTTGACATAAATGGCTGCCAATTTAGCCATGGCAATTTGCCAACAAAAGGAGAACCATGTTTTAATTCAAAGATGTATATATATAGCTGCCAAGCACTTGCTTCCTGTGATTTAGCCATGACATGCTGAGCATGTGACTCTCCTCAATCAACTGTAGCCTTTACCAACTCTAATTCCTGCAGAAAACCACAGGCCGAGCCAAGCAGAACAGAAGATTTCTCCTCCCTACCCTTTGGCCTTACTATTCTGGTGATGTCAAAGTGGTTACACCAAACAGCTAGCCAAATATTACTCTTTCAAGTCGCATCCTTTAGGAGGCATAGATAAATATTCTCCCTGAAAGTAGGCATGCCTGCCCTTCACCCTATCCCATTTAAATAGATTTTCCTCAATAAGAATCAGATTTAAATTCAGACTTGAAAATTGAAATCAAATCCGAGCCTGACAGGAATAAGATTCAACCATTACGCATAATTGGATTGCGAATACATTGGATTCCCAGGTTTGAATACCTGGAGGACATAAAGCCAACGGTAAACTGCCATGCATCCTTCCAACTAGTTTTTCGTCGATGCTACAAATAACACAAAACTGTGAATGATCAAACTGCTGGCATGATCAGACATTGGCCTCACACTTTTTATTTTCAGAGTTGCACTTGAATTTAAAAGCAGCTATAGTATAGGAAATGCAACATAGAAGTTCACCAAAACCAATGCATCATCTAGAAAATAGATAAATGGCATATGTAGTTTACCTTCCTTGACCTATAA
The DNA here is from genome assembly GCA_011799765.1 of Nymphaea thermarum. NCBI lineage: Eukaryota > Viridiplantae > Streptophyta > Magnoliopsida > Nymphaeales > Nymphaeaceae > Nymphaea > Nymphaea thermarum. Next base: position 461,097 of record JAANDH010000080.1, on the reverse strand, counting down.
TTTGAAAATTGCAAAAAGCAAGAGATTTCTACTCAAAAAAACAAACATTAATAAGACTGTGTAATATATTAAAAGGACTTTGTCGTTCTAAGCACAGATCATGCATTAAAAAAGTTAAAAAGAAATACCAATTCTCGTTCCAGATTAGTGATCGGGCTGCAGTATAGCAGCAATCAACTAAAGTTGGTCGATATTCAAGACTTCTTAGCAAGATTTCTTCTGTTAACAGAACTACCACTTTAAGGTTGGAAGCCTACCTTAGCTACAGTGTAGAAATAATAGCCTTCAATGGTTCAATAACTGAAATTCATGGCGGATTTATTAATACTCTTACGTACAGTTTTCCTCTTCTTCAATTTCTTAACTTCTTCAATGAGTTCATATTTGCCACTCTGAGTTTGAAATTTCGAATAGAGCAGAAGAAGAGGAGAACATATGGTGAAATATTGAAGGATGCAACTGTGGCTTAAATAGAGGAAAATCTGAGGAGGAGCTGCAATAAAAGATTTTTCCCTTTGCTTCTCTTCTCTATTCCTTTTTGGTTGCCCAGACCAAATGGAGGAACCTCATTGGTTGGGGGTCACTGCATACTGACTCAGTATGGGATGTATACAAAAGAATGGTATGTCTTTACTATATTGTACAGTGGATGTCAGGCCCAGTTTGCATACTGGTGGTTTTCAATGGCTGGTGGGCCCATGTGAAGCAGCGTATCAAGATGCATGGCCCATCATCAGAAGTGCTAAATCTATGTGATCTGTACATGGATCACTGGTTGAAATCACCAAGTAAAAGTACTCCCTACTTTTCTCATCCACATATTACTGCTCAATTAGTTGGTGCTCAATCTATTTATTCATGAAAAGCTTCTGCTCTGTGGGTCATCACTTAAATGTGAATTCATGTACATACTTCTTTCTTTTTTCTCATCCCTAATGCAGTTTCTTGTGCACACGTGTGCGCGTGCACGCATGCGAGCACATGTGCATGTGTACCTTTTCCTTTTGGTGGGCAGAGACAGAGAGAGAGAGAGAAAGAGCAGAGCAGAGCAGAAATTATCTCATAACATTGCATAGAGGCCCCCAACCAGTTGTCAGGAAGGTGGAGAACAACTACAGAGTATGACATAATGTATGAGGGGGTTTTGACTTTGTTGGGGTTTTGAATATTTAAATGGCAACTCATATCTCTTAAGCATAAACTAGAAGGATTTTGTTGGATCTCAGCTTGTCAATAAGAAAAAGTAAAGTTATGATAATGCTTATACTATGTTGGCTTTTTATTTGCTCTTAAATCAGCCAGAATCTGGGTTGACCATGCTGTAGTACAGAAAGTGGATTCTTTGAACTCAACGAGTAACAACAGAGCAATTCAGGAAAAAAGAAAAAAAAACAAGGGCAAATATGCAGTTCAGAAGGCAAAGCTTGAGTGTCATTCGTAGTTACCAGCCTGACTTATATACAGATTCAGGAGATGCATATCATAATTACAAAGGATCAATGAACACTAACCAAGCAGATAATTGATATGTACAAGAAACAATTCAAACAAGACAGACAAAGAATGAAATATATTTATAAGAAGTACAGCACAACACTGTTATAGATTTATTTTCGTTGTAAACAAGAGGATGCCCTTACCTTGACGAGAAGCTGCTGCTGGGCTACAACGAAAGCTACAACTGGTCTGCTGGTGGCCTGCAAATGACAACCGGCAATGGAAAAAGGGCAAGAAAAAGGAGTAAGCCTGGGGTCAGGGAAAAGAAAAACAATAGAGAGAAAGAAAGAGAGAAGCAGCCTGCGCCTAACCTCGACAGAGATGCGGAAGAGTCACTGCTGCGGAGAGTTGTCGTTCCTGCTAAGGAGAAGAGAAGAGGAAGCTGAGGAGCTGCTGGGCTGAGAGGTTGCAGAATGCTTGATTGGCACGGCGAGGGGCAGCTTCAATCCACTACACGTTTGAAGGAGGCGAGAGGTTGAAGGAGGGTGAAGAAGCGTGAGGGGCAAGGAAGACAAGAAGGGGCTACAGGGTGACGGTTAGGGCAGCTCGGGCGGCGGAGGAGAAGAAGAAAAATTGGAATAGGGCAGCTCAGGGGCATAGACGAAGACAGAGATGGAGGAGAAAGTAAGGTCGGGGGCGGAGAAGAGGAGAANTGGGGGCAGAGGTCGAGGGCTCGCGGCTGGCGTCGGGACTCGGGGGTGGGAGAAGTTCTGTCCTGTCTGTTCCGAGGGTTAGCTCGGAACAGACAGGGACAAAAAAATCATTTATACCCTCCTTCAGTCGTCCGTCCTGTCCAGCCTGTCCGGTGTCCAACCTTTGATGAAAAAATCTGTTAAACAGGACACGCGTGTCCTGTTCTGCGTGTCCTGTGGCCATCAAACGACCTCTAAGTGTCGTACACGTTAGCATTGGTTTGGACCCAGATTTTGGCACATGCTAAGGATTTTGCATCGTAATCCTCCAAACAGACAGTCGTAGCAAGGCACTTTACAAGGAATCTTTAAAATTAGAGACCAACTATATTAGTTTTCTGTTCTTCATAGGTTTTTGTGTCAATAAATGTGACGTTTGTATATAATCATTTCTATAACCAATCTCACCTCGTGCTTTCACAGCAAATGAACAGGTGCAATAGCAGTGGGTGCACTCAATGACCTTCCCCCAACATGAACATGGAGTCGAGATAATAACCTTGTCAAAGTCATGATCGAAATTCGAAATTTCTTTCGATCAGTCATTCCATAAATCTGTTTATCGTTATCTATTGACTAAAAAATGCACCTAACCAAATATTTTGCTTAGAACGGTCTTGGACTGCAAGTTTATGTTCCAACGGCACATCGCTAACACAACTAATAATACTGCTTCTAGGAAATGATCCCTCCCCTAAATACCCCTACAGTTAAGTTATAGAATATCTACTAAAACATGAAAAACAAAAAGGGTCAATACCAAGTCTACAAAAAAAATTGAGACCCACTCTCTCTCTCTCTCTCTCTCACACACACACACACACACAGAGGGAAAGAGCGAGAACTCAATAAACAAAAGCCTCCATTGGACAGGCAATGTTGGCCATGCTGGGGCTGGAGAGGCCCCTTGCCTTGTTAGGATTGCAGATACAGCATTACCAGCCTGAGGTATTGAAATGGCAAACCCCTTCCCATGTTAGCATTCCAGATACAGCTTTACCAACCTGATGTGTTGAAATGGCAACTTCAGCCTCCATTCCTTCTGCTTCCGGCTCAATGGCCTTCCTTTACCCAGAGCAACTCTGTTTTCTTTCACATTTGCCAACCTCCACGTGAAGTAACCTTCGTCAACTTCAACAGATTCTAGCAGAAAAACTCCAAGTTGCTGCTGATTTCTCGACTTCAAGTCATCTCCCACGTAAGTCACCTGCATCGGTAAGTCCTTGAAGCGTTCCAGATCTCCAGGTACCTTCAAAAGTCGTTCAGCTCCTGGAGAGGATACCTATGACATTAAAATAATGCTTATTTAAATTTGCAGATCAAATAAAATCTACAGACTACAACGCCAAAGCCAGCAAAACTACTACACACTTAAAAGCTCGCACAAAAACACAAACTGCCTAGGACAATTTCAAATTTAGAAGAGAAAAAGCAGTTAGTAATAACTTAACAAGTGTTGGTCATGGTGTTCGCCTCAAGGAACAAATACCAACCTCAATAGCCAAATCCCTTGGTATATGGCCTTGCTCTCCAACCTCATCAAGCTTCTCCTTGTACACGTTATTAAATTCTTCAATCTCATCCATGCTGGGGCATCCATATCTGGACACATGCATGGTTGGTGAAATAGTATTGTGACTTGTATAACAGCATCCAAGCAACAAGAACATGAAGCCAAAAGTCCATATCCAATATAATCTTCTACTTTTGATAAACCACTACTTCTAAGGGCAGAAGATGAGTATCGGTGCATGGGCCATACAACCACATAAATAAAAATCTAGAAAATTTGCTTGTTCATAAGCATATTGAAATTTGAAAATAAGAAAAAAATAATTCAAGTAACAAATAGACAATAACATGCAGGGCCGCCTAAGATAGATGAACATAAAATATCCAGCTACTTTAAATTTCTCCACCAAGGACTCCTTGCTTGGAATACCATTAGGATCACAGCTTAAGATCAAGAAAAAGCAAACAAGAAAAGAGAACAATGTAAAATTTCGCAAACCTTAAAGAGGCCACTCTCTCTTATTAAGACAAATGGCGACCAGAAAAGTAATCAAAGGTCTTAAAATCAAGAGAGAAAAAGAACATGTTCTCCATCATATTTGAAAGTGAGAAGCTGCAAATAATAAGGCTTTGAAGAAACTGTTTACCAAAATGATATTGACAGATAGACATTGTAAAAGCTGAGACTCAGAGGCTGGAAAAAGGGAGCACTTTTATGTAGCTAAGCAGATTCAGCACTTTTATGTAGCTAAGCAGATTCTTACTTGTTTGAGAGTTTATCCAATCGCACATAGATGTATCCACGATGAGTAGCCTTAAAAGAAAATAATTTCACATCATCATCAAATTGGAGCAGCACCTCTTTTGCAATGTTTAGAGCCCTTTCTCCCCATGGTAGATCCCCCAGAATAACTCCTCCTCCATCTCCTCCATCACCGATCTATAAGTGGAAACAATGAATGAAAAAGGATATCACATACACAGAGACACAGACATATTGATATAGTAAGCAGTAGATGTTTGCCATGTGTAGGCTCATGCTTACAAAATTCTAAACAATGTAACATCTCTCTCACCCATCTAACACTACAACATGGTATGCTTGTTAAGAATTCAGATTACACTTTTGCTTGTGCTTTCCAAAGTAAAACAGCAACTGCATATGAGATTCTGATAAGATGTGGTTCCTGATTTCTTAGGCCTTCAAAGCCCTTTGTAGAATTGCAGTCACATGATCTGAACCTGCTTCAAACTAAACAAAACCATGTTTATCACAAAGGCAGAAAGGCTATTCAGTATACACCCAAAAGTTGTACATGCAAAAGTATGCATAGACACCTGCCTAGGCGCTGAAAAGCAGCCTACGGCCCTAAACACCTTGCCCTGGCACTTAAGCATCTAAAACAATATAGAAATATACATATAGATTTTCTAAATATCATTGCTAAAAATATAATTTTATTGTTTGTTCTATCTAACAGTTTATTGTTATAGATGGAGGAATTCCAAAACTCCTACTTTTCTCCTTTTTCCTTTTTTCTCTTCCTCGTTTCTCTTCACCATATTTCGTCAAACAGCGCTCACTTAGGCTTTTTTTGGAGGTCTACCGCCTAGCATTTTTAACAACATAGCCCACAAAAGTTGATTGCATGTATCATCTGATCCATAGCAGCCAATTTTTAGACAAAAGAGTTACGAATTTAATCACTGTAAACCTTATATATTAATCTCAAAAGCGTTTAAAAAATTCAAATGACTTAACGACCTTAGTATAATATAAATTCGAAAATGCTTTTGCATTTCAATCAGTTAAACGTCTCTGAAGTTAAGTATTACTAATTCTCACTGGAGAATACAGTGTTGCCAGTTTCTAGTGGAGCGTACCTTCGGTTCAACCTCTTCCTCCTCCTTCCACTCGACTTCACCTTCATCCGCTTCATCCATACTGCCTAACTTTTGCAACCACATTTTAGTACAAATTTGTAGGCAAATCAAAGTTCGACACCGTCATCATATGCAACACATAATACAAAAAATGAATAATCATCCCTTAGAAAAAAGAAGGGAAATAGAACGTAATTCAGAGAAAGGTACAGCAGAACCATTCACACTGTCTATCTGCTTCCATTTTCAACGCGAATCAGCGGGGAAACAAATAAAACAACAAATCTGAGCGCACAAACTGCAGCAGTTGGAAAACAACAAACTCGAAACAACATCACAGAACCCCAAATTTAAGTTTCCAACTAACACAATAAACTGGCATGGCCACAAAGCATAAAAGGAGATCGTTACCAACAAAATCCCTTGATCAAAACTAACACTACATCATCAGGAGACTCTCAATGGACAAAGACAGTTAGCAATTCTATATATCTCAGACAATAAAAAACAGCAACAAACAATAAACAAGTTGCATTGAAACATAGAAACGGAGCACAATCCACTTTTTGACAGCTGAGAGGCGAGTAATCGATGGTACCTTCGTCTTCAGATTGCGCAATGAAGTTCGAGGCATGCTCGCTATTGATCGCCGCGCCGTCGCCGGAAGCCGACGGAGCCTCAGGGAACGTGGTGGAATACAGCCGGTAGGCAAAAGAAGCCGGGGTACCCGAGAGCACAGCAGCACCAAATGCGGGTTGGGGTCGGTCTGCTGAAAATTTGAGTGAAAGGGGGGAGGAAGGAGTAGCAGCAAGTCGTGACCTCCTGCACAAGAAGCCCAACAGCAGAGACGGCGGCGCGCTTCTTGATGCCTTCCACATCGTCGCCGCCAAGAGCCAAACTCTTCCCGCCTTCCCAACCTCCCCCTGCTCTCAATTCCCACGCTCTGAAGAAGCAGGCGAGTAGCAGGCAGCGCGCCTTACACCTTCTTGAATATTACTGTAAATACGTTAAATTTGCACATTAATGGAAAGTGAGAGCAACAGGACGCAGAGACAGATCGAAATGAATTCAATTTTATTCATAATTAGAGAGAAATTTTTTACAATATTTGAAAATAAACTAAAATCAAATACAAAATTTATTTCGAATCTAATCTATAGATCGATAAGGTGCAGTTCTTCGCTTGAAATTGAAGAGGGGGTTGTTTGGCAACAATTACTCCTTCATGAACCTACCTCAAAAAGAAAGGTTATTTCATAAAATATTAAAATAAAATGTTTTATAAATTTACATGAGATTCATGAGATAGTAACAGTAATAATATTACTGTTGCCAAACAAGAAAACACTTTAAAGCCTTTGAATGAAAACACAAAACAAGCACGTTAGCAAATAAAGACAACCAATAAGCATAACATCTAAAACTAACAAATAAGATACTGGCTCTAACTACTAAAGCTAATCTGTGTCACACAGTTAAACTTAGTAAACAAAAAATCACAATTTGAAAATAAAGTATTAACCTATTCAGAATAAGCAAAAAATATAACAAATAAATTATCCAATCAAATTCTTAGATTACCTCTTATATAATACTAAAATCAGACTAGAGAGACAAGTTAGAAATCTATAAATTTGAGAGGGCAAAGGAGACTCAATTTCACTAAAATTGCTCCCTGAACTATAGACACGCTACATATACCCAACTTAAGAATTTTAAAAGTTCAATAGAAACTCAATGTATTGCATGAAGAATGTCTGATATATTCTTATTCCAAAAAAGTTCTGGCGATTTGATGGGAGATTGAAACCGCCCCTTCTTCCCCTGCCCTCGAAGTCTAAAACTACTTTGAGTTTTGTGTGGGGTGCAAACACTTATCAACTAGAGTGCAGTGCATCCACTATTTACAGTGCAAAAGAGTAGCACCTACATGAATCAAACTAATGACCAGCCTTTTACTGGCACGACCACCTACAATACGCCCCTCAAGGTTATCCCTAAAGAGTCCTGAATTATGGAAATGAAAAAAAAAAAACTAGTTTCTGAATTATCGATTGAATTGAATGATAGACAACCAACACATAGGAGAACCTACTTAAAAATTTCCATTGAAAACTTAGAAAAATTCTGGTGATGATGCACTTAAGTGACTGGAATTTGCAGCTTAAATTTCTGTTCAAGAATGCTAAGATATCTTTATTTCATGCATTATATTTAGTCTAAACTCACTTAATTCTTATACTATCTCTATCCTACTGCAATCATAATAATAGAAGACATAAATAACTATAAGACATGAATTAACACAATAAGGTGAGTTGCGAATTAAGCTATTCTAAGAAGCAAAAGAAAATTACTTAAATCCTATTTTATCTAATCTATCCAAGTAATACACAAATTCAAATCAAACCAAATACAAGAAAGCAACTAAACAAATCTACTCTAAATAAGCAACAAAATAAAGAATAGATGATGAATAAATTATCTGAATACCCTTTAAGAGAGAATGTCTACTCTACACTATCCCTAAACTAGTTATTAAACTATAATATAAACTATTACTAATAATGTTAGCATTGGACATATTTAAACACTATCTTGAAACTAATATTTTTTTGAAATAAAATAAAAAAAAGAGGATTGAATTTCAGTTTAACTTCAAACGACAACTAATTTAGATAAATAAAAGTTCATAGTCCCCAAAAACAGCAAGCCTGAAGCTAGAAGCACATCGATACCTATGAAAACTCTCCAAAAATAAGTTCTCATTCATGTGTCGTTCAAACTACATTTGGCCACTATGCAGTGGCGGAGCCAGAATTTTTTGGCTATGGAGCACCATTGTAGAAATTCTCATTTCTAAAGGAGTGCAACATATATAAATAAGTAAATAATTGTAAGACATGTATGTAAAAATAAATAAAAAATACCCATTACAGCCTAGATGTGTTTCCACTACTGCCATTATCATCTTATCCTCTTCTGAAAACTAGGTAAGGTAGGACACGACATCACAGTCTAGTTCATGCATTTGCAAAAGTAAAATGACAATCAAGTAGTTAGAATAAACACATAACTATGAATATAGACTAGTATACTACTGAAATAAAATCATATTACAAAAAAAAAAAACAATTACATATAACATAATGTTGATATAAGTTTATAATAAATTCTTACTTGAGACGTAATCAATTTACATGAAATAGAAATGTGATTATGAAGCTCATTGTTACTTCAACGTGTTTGTATTTGTTGAATACTTTTGTTATCATTATTACAATGCCATTTGTTTAATAATTGATGATCCTATTAGAGGGAAACTATTCACCGTTTGGATTATGTTGGATTATAAAACTATCCAAAACGCATGTTGCTTGTATAATTTGAACTTGAGCACATACTGTATAAGACATATGATCTTTCATAATGAAAAACCTTGTCTTAAAATAATCAAATACTCGTTCTACACTAACACGTAGAGATGAATATCTATATGTTGTACAATTCTTCTATCGTCTTGATTTGTGTTGATCCAATATCATTAAACTCAGATGGATGAAATGTATATTTTCTACATAGAGTAAAAAATCCAACGATGTTTGGATATCTAGCATTTGCAAGATAATGTTTACTTACTTCATAAACAACAAGTCGTATTTGTTTATCAAACAAGTTGATTGAACATAATAAACTAATGTTTAGTTTCTTACCTTGTGAAACATGTAAAAGATAAATGTCATCTTCTAGTACATTATATAATACTCTTACATTAGTTGCATTGCCTCCCAACCGGTTAGTACATAGTGAAATCATACTTCAAATCCCACTATATTTAAGGCATTCTGTGATAGAAAGCCATTCGATTTTGCTAACAGTTTTGACCATCTCTTGGATATGCACTATAATATGTGTACCATATAATGCTTCCAACCAATTTTATTAATACAGTAACGTACTAAATATTTTCTATGTTATATAACATTAAATTTGATTTCTAGTGTCGATTGAATTGTGGTTCTTTTAATTTTAAGTATGGATAGAAGCATGAATTTCTTCTAATTCATGCTAGTGTGTTGTCATCTCCACATCCAAGGTACTCATGTGTAATACAAAGAATTATTTTGATAAACATATTTGCTAACTACATGTCCCAAATATTAAAAATCATATTGGGTATGCCAATTATGGTAGTCATGTCCCAACATCATGAGAAACATTGCCATTTGTTCTTTAACTGTGATTCTTGTGTATCAGGTAACAACACTACTTTTTAACATATTCTACAATAATGCATATGTTTTACAATCCACTTTCGATAAATCTGGACAATTCCATCGGTGTCTGTGCATGTAGCCATACAAATTGGGCATCTGCTAGTATATTGATATGTGCCAACTTTCTAGCAGGTCCTTCTTGGCCTTTCAAGTATTCAATGAGCATCCACATAATAAAGATGAAGATAACTACAGATATTTCATCCATAGAACATGTAGATTCAACATATAACATGTGACAAATATATAGATGAACATGCATATTCATAATGCAACATTAACATTAACATGTGTCAAACAAGTCAACAACAACATTGACATTAACAAGTGTCAAACATTTAATATTAATGTTACATGTTGTTAGTTAATCTTCTTATGAAGCCAGCTTGCCTTCAACTCACAAGAGATCATGAAAAATTTGTTTGGCTTGTCAAATTACCAAGTATGTCTACTGATCTATAAAACTGTTAATGATCTATCTCCTCTTTTGCATAAAGATCTCTCAAAATCACTCCACTCCTCTACATGATAAAAGATGATTGGACATTTATAAGCTATTGTATAAACTCACTAATTGATTCTATAGTTTTATTACTTGTTATTTAATTGGGTTTTGGAGTTCTTGTTTGCCCTTGCCATGTTAGAGGGTTCTAGCTCGCAAAACTATCCATAGGAGTGCTACGAATGAACATGGAATCATTCTCATCTTCTACATCTACTAATTTAATCTAGACATCAATCATTGGCATATCATCGTTTATACTCTTGTTGTCACCTAATGTTGTAGAACTATTCCATATTTTCACTGCATGCTCATAAACTTTCATATCACTGAATGCATATACTTTTTTTTTTTTTTTCTGTCTGTGAACTTTTGTACATATTCATCCCATAGTTTATTGTCTACCACTATCATTTTTCTACCAGAGTCCACTCCAAATCCAAAAGCAATGAGTATCTGTTTCATCATTGATCAATTGGGTTTTGCTCTTTGAATCTCGTTCCTTATTTTCTCTGTAGTGAATGATGTTCCCTATGTCTTTGCATCTTTCCCTAACCTCCTTCATAGCTATTTCTTTCAATCTAGACAATGTCTTTATCTTGAATCCATGTTCCCTATGTCTTTGCATCTTTCCCTAACCTCCTTCATAGCTATTTCTTTCAATCTACACAATGTCTTTATCTTGAGGATTCAAGTAGACTCTAACATCATATCAATCAAATACTGGACTTGATTGTCATCCTATTATAGTTTGTCATCTTGATTAAATATTTAATTTGAACAAGGACAAATGACATGATTATTTCACGTATTGTTTTAAACTATCAAATAAAATAGATAAGAGAACAACTATGACACACATACATTACATAACTCTTTTAAACATATATGCTACAACAATTCAATGATGCATAATTTTGTAAGTTTTTAAAACTTAAAAATATATATTTCTATGTCGAAGCAAAATTGCATAAAATATCATTACTGTAAAGAAAATTTTATATTGAACATATACATAAGGATTGGTTGAATATACTGTGTGTTTTGCTTTAACTTACACATTACTCAACAATGGGAAGGCTAAGACTCGTTCATTTCCACAAGATAAGATCAAGTCATATCCAACTTAGTTATATGGTATACCAACAATAAAAAAAGTAAAGCTCATTCAAAACACTTACTACAAGGAAATAACCTGATGTAATTGAGCTCATTAATCCTTAGTAGAACCATGAGATATAATCCACCAGAAGAGGATTATGAGAAATGATGGGGATTTATGACTACCAACAAAAGTAGCATAAGGCAGAAGTGATCACTTTCTTTTAAAAACTTCTTGTTAAAAGAGGTCAAGAGTTCCATACCAAGGTACATTCACAACAACTGCAGTGTGGATTGATGGTAGGGTTCATAGACTCTACATTTAGCTTACCCATGAGATTTTCCATGCTTAATTCAAAACTCAAAACATGATTGCCTTATGTCTAATGGTCAAATTTCTATCCCAAGCCAACAAAATTGGCCAAGTTCTCTTTGATCTCCATAGGATGATATATTAGTTTTGAAATAAAAAGAGACGCAAATTGTAAAGGGAAGTTCAGCTTTTATTTTCTCTTTTTATAATATTTTTGAGATGGGAAAATTTTTATTTTTGGCTTTTTTTTGGTGCATATAATTTTAAAAAGAGCAATTTTTTATGATGTTCTTTTAATAAGACATACTTTTCATCAAACCTATCAAATTTGACCATGAAGTAAACTTCTATTAACTTAACAAAAAACAGAAAACTTTGCTGCAAATTGTTTTTTCAATAGTAACTACATCACTAATTAAGTTACATTCTTCTGTTGTTCCAGCTAAACGTTATTTGCTTTTTAAGCAAGATTACTTCATGCTCTTATATGTTAGTTTTTGTGGAAGTGTAACCTTTACAAAAAAAATTACAAAAAAGTGGTGCTTTTTTTTTTTAGTTATAAGAATGTAGTGTGGAAGGGTATCTGGTTTAGCACAAAAGAAAATGAGGAGAAGACAATACAATTCCAACTGCGATTGCATAAAGTCTTAATTTTCTCTAATTAAATTAAAAAGCATGACACTTCTCTCCATAAATATAATACATTCAACAAACATGCCAAATACACTTTTTCCTAAGCTTATCAATACCCAGTTACTTCGAAATCATAACGATAACTGAAATGACTACACATAGAAGATTAAAATACTTAGCAAGACAAGTCTCCAATTTGCCAATGGGGGAATCAAGTCATGCAACATTTATTAATCTTAAAAGAAATTACATGTGGGTGGTTCACCTTGGGACCCACATGCCGCGACTTGTTTCATGTTGCTCAATCCAGGCTTTGACAACCTCACAAGCAATGAGAAAACTGAGCCTCCCTCGGCCCATATTAACTTGAAATCAAAGGTGATTTTTTGAGCATATATTTGATGATATCAAGCATATTTTTTTGTCAGTCAAATGGTAAGGTGTTGAAATTTTGAAGCATTCAAACACAAGTAGGATAATTATAATGACCATGACTTCTTATGGTTCACTCATAGAACCTATTTTCAGAAAAAGTGTAGACGAAAGAAAATTAGCTGCTACTATATTGATATTTTAGACACCATTACCAGTTATCTTCTCTATTTTTCGGTGGATTCAAGGCAATTAGTTTGGTGCCACACCTGCCTCCGCTCCTTTACATAGATAAGCTTGTTTCTTAAGTTGTTCCTATCTTATATAGCCAAATGGAAAGGTGCTTTAATGGTAGATGATGCAGACATTGGTGCAGTAGCAAAATCTTTGGCTCAAGTAATATTCTCTCTCTAGATATATATGCATTTGGGTTTGGATATGGATTTAATTGCGTCTGACAATAAGTGGGTCTGGATATGGACTTAGATATGGCTACAAATTTTGGATTTAATATATTTATGAATTGTGGGCTAAATGTAGATTTCGATTGAATATAAATTTTCATGAGCCGAACCAAATTGGGCACAAAATTGTCAGGTTTATTCATAAATTTTCTGCAGGCCTCGAATATGGATGGGCAGGACCATGCATTGTGCTTCAGTCAGCTATGGAACTCAACCGAACGAAAATGTGGGTCCTTCCATGTGTCCCATCTGGCGCTATATAAACAAATATAGTCGCCACATTAGCCATATCCAAGCCGCAACTCGTTCAGCTTGAGTGGGAATTAAGGATTGGATGCACTGAATGGTGTCTCTGTTTCAAGAAGTGGATGGCGTTTGGCTTATTCCTAATTAGGAGGAATACTAGTTGGTCTAATATTTCCGAAAGAAAAAATCATCTATATATATATATATATACATATCACCTTCATATTTTTTTTGGTGGAAATCAGCTGTAAATAATGTTTGCCTTTTTCCTTGTAAATTATCTACGTTCACAAATTTATCTCAACAATATAGTAAAAAAAATGGATAACAGCTCTCTCTATCTCAAAAGACTAAATAAAAAGACTTATCTAGTGAAAAATTAGGTTGTAAAACCGCTGAATAGTTACTAAAACCTCTTATTTATTTTTTTATTAATTAAAGTTCATTTTTTAAAGTTGTGGTTAGCTACCATTATGGGGTCTAGTTGTAGTCATGATAGGACTCTCCAACATGCAAGATATTGAGATCAACTGGATCACCGTCTTGACTCACTTATTGGTGAATCTGCTATAACTATGCTCCTGTGTGGAATCCCTAATGGCCCCACGAAGATGGGAGCTCAAGTTAGGCTCCTTCTGTTGATGCCCCATTTGAACTAGGGCTTCAGGAAGAGGGTCAAAGTAATTGTATAGAATTTTCTGAGGTTTAGATACGAATTTAGGTAGAGTGTTAATACATCCTATTTCGATAGGATATCTAACCGACCCTTCCAAAAAAGTTTGGATATGTAAAAAAAATTAACATCCAATTAAAAAATAATGTCAGATTCGTGTTTAAGAAATAACATTCAGTCGATTCAGATGTACGTAAATATCCGAAGCGATTTGGATTTGGATCAGATTTGTGTTTATATAAAGATCTTATATCCAATGGTTTTACATTTTGACTATCAGCAGGATTTGGTTTAGAATTTAGGTTTGGATTCCAATCAGATTCAGATTGTGAAATTGGATTTTGGATTTGGATTCAAATGACTTTTCTTTTTCTGTATTCAAATCCAAATATGTAAATATCCAAAAAGCAGACATGGTTAAGGATATATCTGATTTGAATCCAATCCATTGACATTCCTAAATGTAAGTTTAGATTTGGTTCTTGGTTTTGATATGGATATGGTTTTTTAGGAATAAGTCTGGGTTTAGGTTTTGATCCACCTTGCTTGCTTAAGTAAAAAAAGGCTTGGACCTGGTTCCCAAACTCCAAAATGCCGGTTTATTGTGACTGAACCAAGCACCTGTAAAATCGCATCTAATTATACTACCTACACCTAGGAAATTTCTAATAAATGAAAATCAATATTAACAACAAATTGACATACATAACAAGACATTATCTAAAACAATCCTCAACCACTCTAGAATAAAACTATTTAATCTGCTGTAAATTAAATATATATATATATATATATATATATATATATATATATATATATATATATATATATATATATATATATATATATATATATATATATATATATATATATATATATATATATATATATATATATATATATATATATATATATATATATATATATCAATCTATTCTGAAGGAATCAAATTATTGTAAAGTGGATGGTGGAAATGTAAGGTCGGCTTCTATAAAGTTATCTCATTTATATATAGAACATTCAAAGGATGACAGCAGCGGATGGCTTGAATTAGAACTCATTTCGATGTTGTTGTCAGGGATTGACATTAAAGGGACCTGTTTAGTTCTTCAGTCGAACAATGTGAGATGGAAGAAATGGTTTCAGATTTGGCTTCAGAGTCCTTGCAGTAACTGGGCGTCTGAGCTTTGCATTCCTCATGTTCGGCACATTGAGGTGGTTAACCAATACTGGTCAAAGGAAGTTGTTTCCTATCTTGGGGAACATATGAACATTGAACGCACATAGTCATAGGGCACAATTTCTCTGATTGTTGTCTGCAGGTTCTTTCTTTGCTTGTATTCTTTTATTCTTTTCAATAAAATAGCGGAAATTCCCCAGCTTGATTTCTTCGGACATCTCTCTCTAACTCAACCAAATAAAAAGATTAATCAAGTAAAGATTAGGTTGTCACATCATCTGAATAGTTACAAAAAAAAAAACCTTAATTATTTTTTATTAAATAAAGTTCATTCTATTTTCTTTCAATTGTAACATGATATGCTTCATTGCAGGTTAATGTGTGGTTCACTAAGTACCAACAATATTTCTCCACTAGTCCTCGCTGTAGTCATGACAAGACTCATCACCCCAATTTTTTGGAGCAGTAAGTAATGGGCTTAGTCAGGGATAGATAAATTATAAATCCAAATCCAATTAAAACTTATAAAAACATGAAAATTTGAACCACACTTGGTAACTACTTTGTTTTGGAATGGTACAAATAGTTGACATTCAAAAAGTAGCCTAAATCACATAAATATTTATATTTGACCAATTTTTGGACTACCCATTTCACCCATTTGGTCCCAGCTAATTTAGTATAGATTTTATGTTTCAATGCTACATCTTATTAAATGCAAACTGTTTATGGTTACTTTCTTCAAGCAAAATTAATCTCATTCTTCATTTTATGAAAATTGATCTAATATTACGAAACATGTAGTTCTGTTTTTTTTTTTTTTTTTTTTGGGTTTGGAAACCAACTAATTGGATCCGATATTAAGCTTTCATTTTGTTAGATGCAACGTAGTTCATGGACAATTAGTAAATTTACTAGTGTTGAATAGTTGCCCCCATTCGTAGTTTGCATTAATATGTCATGCTGCTCTCTATTCCGGGCTATTGGGGACACCATCATCTCGCAGTTTGATGTTGACAGCATATTTGGATATATAGTTAGAGACCGTTTTCATTTTTGGAACCAACCCGATATGTACTTATACATGTACTTTTCTATAAATAGTGGCTTAGAAATTTTGCAAGAAGGCGCTCTAACGTTGAAGGGAAATAGAACAAGCTAGAAAGCTATTTCATTTAACCTTATGAATTACAAAATATGTAAATTCATGTTGTTAAATAGAAAAAGCTTGTTCTTGTTATATCAATAAAAGTTGGGTGCTTTTCCTAAAAAAAAGAAAAGAAATTCAATTATTCAATCAGTACATTGCTCTTGCAACTAGTCAATATTCATTTTAACTTCAGTCAATTTTCAAAATGATATTCATTTGATTTCTATGTTATTTGACGTGAATTGGCCCATACTATGAAATTTTAGGACTACTCTTGTAATTTTAGCTTCACATTTAAATTCCACAAAAAATAGGGTATAAAAGAGATAGATGTTATTGGAGTTTTGAACCCTTTCACTTCATTTTTGAATGAAAACACTTTCCTCTTTGTTTTTCTATGAATCCACGACTACTATTGAGCTTAATTTCATTATTGTCAAAGGGTATCCACATCATGTGCATTCACAATACTTTAAACAATATTAAAATTAAGATTTGCCTTTCTATGACATTCATGATATTTTGCTTTGTCTTGCACCCATAACTTTAATATGCAAATAGTTAAAAAAAAAAAACTTAACTTTGTTTGTCATTTTAAAAGTATATGATACATATGTAGGCAAAAACAATGTAAAAAATGTGAAAATAAAAATCTGGTAACTATAAACTAAAAAAAAAACATGAAAAACATGGAAAAATGAAGAGTATGAGAAAGAACGTGAAAAAGCTGGAAAAACCTGAGTAAAATGTGTTTTTTTAATTTTTGATGTTTTTTGAAAAAATGCGTTCATTTTGTGTTTTATTGGACTGACCAGTTTTTAACATTTTAAACACATTTTTTTGGAATAATACGCATCTTCTATGGTTATGCTTCCAACATCTTGTTGAGCTTTTTTAGCAATGTTGAATATATAGCTCTCTCTCTCTCTCTCTCTAATTCAACCAAACATAAAGATTAATGTAGTGAAAGATTAGGCTGTAACATCCTTTAAATATTTGGGCTATAACGTCCTTTAAATACATAGTTACTAAATGTTATCACCCCAAATTTTTCAAAAATGGTGCTACTAAAATTTTAGGTTTATTATTTTTAAAATCAATTTTAAATCCAAGTTTATATCCAAATCTAGCATTTCAAATTCAAAATCCAATTATCAAATCCGAATTAGATCCAAAATCCAAGTTTAGATCTAAATTGGGAATTCCAAAGCTTTACCCTCTTGAATTCGAATTTTGAATTTTGGCTCTATAACTCTTTCCCTTTGAATTCAAATCTTGAATTCGAATTTCGAAATTTGGCTCCAAAGCTCCTATCTCTTTAATTCAAATCTTGAATTTGAATTTTAAATTTTGGCTCCAAAGCTCTTATCTCTTTAATTCAAATCTTGAATTCGAATTTCAATTTTTGGCTCCAAAGCTCTTATCTCTTTAATTCAAATCTTGAATTTGAATTTTAAATTTTGGCTCCAAAATCTCTATAAATACCTCATAATCTTCTCTCTTGAGAGGGGCCAACCATGGAGGAACCTCTTGTGCTTCCTCACTTCAAACTCTTTCCATTTCTCTCTTCTTCTCCAACTTGGAGTAATTTTCATCAAGCAACAACTCTTCAAGGGAACATCAAAGATCTCTTGGAGGCTTCATCTTCAACATCTTGGGAGCTTCATTCAAGGCAAATCCATGATCATTCAAGAGAGGACTCATTTCTAATATCAATCACATTCGAGGTATGTAATCTTCCTCTATTTCTATTTTCATTTTCTCTTCTCACCATGGCATTTCCATTATTATTCATATCCGAGATATGAAAATCTCTATTTTCATTTCCTCCTTTTTCATATCTTCATTTTTCTCTTGCCATCTTCCCATGGTCATGCAAGATAGCTCAAATGATCCGGAATCAAGAGCTACTCTTGAGTGCACCGGGAGTATGAGCAAGATGGAACAAAATCCGTATCTTCATTTATCTCAAAAAATATATACTTGATATATTGTCTTCATTCATCATTCATGCTTCAAATGATGCTCATGCATGATATTCTAATCTTCTATATATATGACCCAATGCATGACGAGAGTGAGTGTTTGAGGTTGGGATTTCTTCTTGTGATTTTTGAGGTTGGGGCTTGTCCAACCCGAGAATACCCTTACGAATATGTATATGTTAATATGCATTTGCATGTCATTTTACGTTAGTTTCTTTCTTAATCACCCCATTAGGAACCCTAACGAGTGTCTCGTTATATTACTTGTTTTTCTTCCATACTCAACGGTGGAAGAAATATATCTCTTGTGACAAACCAAAATCATGACATTCTATGTTTTTATATAAATCTNTGTATTCCATTTTTAAATCTCTCTCCCTCTCTTTCGAAAATGATCATTTCTTCTCTATTTGATTTAAACATCATTTTTTACAAGCTTTCATATACGTATCTATACTTATATATATATATATATATATATATATATATATATATATATATATATATATATATATATATATATATATATATATATATATATATATATATATGAATACATATCTCTCTTTCTTGATTTTATGATTTTCAAGTTCTCTTTCTCTATATCTCTCTTGGGATGTAGTCTTTCATATTTTTTGTTCTATTTAAGATTTTAATTTTTCATTTGCCAACTTTATCAAGACCACAAACCAAGTAATGACCCAATATTGGCTTAATGCTTGATAGGTCTACAATCCCAATCCATTTTCAAAAACTTTTCCTTTATATATATGATATTTACAAAAATAAGAATCTTAGATGCATGTTATGGTAGGAATGCCTTAGATGAATGTTGTGGTAGGAATGCTTCATTCTCTTCCAATCATATAGGATAAATGCATCCATGCATTCTCACCCACTTTATTTCACTTATGATCTCAAGCACATCTCCAAAAGAACTTAAGCAAGAGGGCATTGAGGTCTAACTAGGTCGTAACCGAATTAGAGCAAAATCTCAAACCTACTTAAAGTCTTAAGAGAACACTAAAATGATTTTCAAGTTTTTCAAATGATATTTACAAAGATTTCTGAATTCTAGTTTTTCCCAAAATATATCACATTCTCAAGCAATTCTTCAAGAATCTTTTCAAAAGTTTGAAACATCAAACTTTCAATATTTTCTACACCGCATATAAAATTAAAAGGATGTTTAAGTTAAAATGAAATGCATCAATAATAAACATAGCCCTTGGGTTGATTACCCCCGGTAAAGGCGCCGGGAACGGTCGATCCTCGTACCGACGGGCGAGTCCCTTTCTTCCCTATTTCAAAGCAAAACCTCATTTTTCTGGAGCACTTCAAAACCAATGAAAATTTTGGGATGCAAACAGATGGCGACCGTGATGGGACCCGTGATCGTTTGGCTATGATTATAGTTGATGCATTTTTACAAACTTGAATATCTCATATATTGCCGATGATAAAGCATGTCCCCAACTTTGGCCTTGACCCCATCAGTCTTTCATTACATTGCTTGATGATTATGTTTCCTCTCTTCCATATAAGACTAATTGAGGATGACCAATCATGTTCACTTAGATTTAAGATCAAATACAACCATCCTCAATTTAGGACTTGTTTGAAAACAATATTTGCTCTTGTATTTTTTTTTAATCACCATCTTAGGAAACATTGCATTAGAGACAACTAATTTTTCATGATTTCTCATACTTCAAAATTTCAATACCTATTTGTCCTGGTCAACATGTTGTCGGGCTTGATCTTAGGCGGTAGCACAAGACTAAGCCTTACAACTAGACCACACCTTGGGCGGGAAAGCCCCCTCGTTAGTACCATGAGTGGCAATTTATGGTATATCAACGAGTGATCAAGAAGAAGTGGATAAACCTTACCCTTAGTTGCCTAATGAAGAATTTTATGGCTAAGGTATATTGGCATATTGGAACAATTTGATCAAACCAAATTCAATTAGGGTTCTAAGCTCATTTTCAAATATATGCATAATAAATGTGACTTTCAAAAATGCTGAATTTTTATCATCGTGTGATGATTACATGCGTGTGTTCATACAATCTTTGATCAATTTAATAATCTTGCATCTCATTTTCCCATTTAAATCAAAGTCTTTTTTTATCATTTCTATATAATCTTCAACATGATGACACTATGAAATCATGTTTGGACCCTACTATCTACATGACATTGATTTTTCAATTATTGTCATCCATTTTCAAGAATCACTTCAAGATCTACATTTTCAATCCTTCATTTCTTCATTGGTCCAATCTCCAATCTTTGTTTGACTTAGGTCAGACAGTCTTTTGCCCTTATTTTAGCCAAACATTTTTCCAAGCTTCAATACTTATGGGATATCTTTCCTCATATTTTACTTCTTCCATAATTTCACTAGATCATCAATTATTTCTTGACAAATCTTTTTTTAGAATTGCTTCAAAATCTATTTCTTGTCAATCTCTTATTTGTCTAATCTCCTATTATCAACTATGCGACTCATCTATTGGTTCAATTACTAACTTTGATTGACTTGAGTCATACATAATTTTTTGCCTCAACACCCATATCTTTCTCCTTATTTCATTGGGCTATCATTTATTCCAAATTGAATACCAATATTTACTTTACTCTAGTATACTCAATTTTCAATCACTAGACATGTAATTTCCATTTATTGAATCTATATGAATCAATTCTATTAGAGGTCTAATCCTTTCAAAGTTAATATTCTTCACAAGTGATAAATTGCTCATAATTCTCTCTATTCTCCCATATTATCAACTTACTATCTTGCAATGAAAAACACTATTTTTCGATCATATTTTTACAACAAATTTCTTTCAAGCTTTCTCTCAATTACATGTCAAAATTCTTTCATATCGAAGCTCAGACACGTGATATTGTCTTTCACCCTCTCATATCAATTTTTATGCATTTGAGACAATTTCCATTATTTTCTCCACCTCAAGCTCAGTCTGAGATCAACACGTGTTTGACTCAGGCCATACATTCCTTGTTTTCTCACTTATATTTAGCCCAATAATTTTTCAGCTTCAATACATATGGAATGTCTTTCTTTCCATTTTATTACTTTCATGATTTTATTGGGCCATCATTTATTCCAAGATTTTTGCTAATGTTTCTATATATTCTATTTTCAATCGTTGGACATCTATTTTTTTTTTTTACTTATCCATTCACCGGAGTTCAATCTATATCTTCATGAGTCAAACCTCATATATTTATACTCTACTCTAGATTTAATCATTGCAAAACTAAGATTTTCTGTTTTGCTGCATTATCAACTAGATATCTCGTCATGAAAATTACCATCTACCTATTATATTCTTATAACAAATTTTTCTCCTACAAGCTTTGTCTCAATTTCTTTACCTTAGAGACAAAACATAAATTTTTACATACCAAAGTTCATATATATGTCATTACCTTGCACCTTATTTTTCTGTTAGGAGAACATATATCTCCTTTATATAATTTTGCTTATACCTTATTTGATTGAGGCCGTTTCCATTACTTTCTTAACCTCAGTCTCAATCTAAGACATCAACCATTTATCTTCTACCCAGCATTCTATTTTAAATCAGACCCTATCATGGCAAAATACTAGTACTGGGGCATTTTTTTAATATTTCAAGACATTTCCAAATTACATTTGCGACAAATATTTTCATACACAACATCATTGTCCATAGAAAAGGGATCATATCCCAATCAAATCAATTCAGCTGTTAAGCTAAAGATTTGATCAAGCGCAATCCGGCCGCTAGGCTCGGAGCTTTCTAAAGCTAGCTCAACCATGTCGCTAGACAAGGAAATTTTATGGAGCAAGTGCAACTTGGCCGTTTGGCTAGGGGCTTTTTCGAAGCAAGTTCAACCCAAACGTTAGTTTGGGGAATTTTAACAAGTTCAAAATCCAGCCTTGGGTGAAAACAAAAATTTCACCAAAAGGCACTCGAAGTGATAAGAGGACTTCCCGTCACAACCAATGTTGGAGCAATAGGGTCTCATCCTCCATTTCAACAAAGATATTTGAGGTGATGAGGGTTCACTCCTGGCATTGCCACTTGTTATTGAGCAACCCATTCAGGAAATGGGTAAAACATGAAATTATGGACAAAAGAGCAACCCACGCAGGTAAGGGGTTAAACTTGCAATGCAAGCCAGAGCAACCCACGCAGGTAAGGAGTTAAACATGTAATGCAAGCCAAAGCAACCCACGCAGGTAAGAGGTTAAACTTGCACTGCAAGCCAAAGCAACCCACGCAGGTAAGGAGTTAAACCTGCACTGCAAGCAAATGCCACCCACACAGGTAAGGATATAAACTTGCGATGCAAGTCAAGGCAAACTATTCAGGGGGGTAAACCTGAATTTCATATCGGCAAACCCACGCAGGCAAGGGGTTAAACCTGCAATGTAAGCTTAAACAACTCATTCAGGTAAGAGGTTAAAAACCTGAAATGTACTTTCAACATTTTCTTCACTCCAAATTTGGGGTGCTAATCTTTGTCACTAAGCACGGCTAATGCCGGCTTAGTAACAAAGAGGGGCATCTGTTATCACCCCAAATTTTTCAAAAATGGTGCTATTAAAATTTTGGGTCTATTATTTTTAAAATCAATTTTAAATCCAAGTTTAGATCCAAATCTAGCATTTCAAATTCAAAATCCAATTATCAAATCCGAATTAGATCCAAAATCCAAGTTTAGATCTAAATTGGGAATTCCAATGCTTTACCCTCTTGAATTCGAATTTCGAAATTTGGCTCCAAAGCTCCTATCTCTTTAATTCAAATCTTGAATTTGAATTTTAAATTTTGGCTCCAAAGCTCTTATCTCTTTAATTCAAATCTTGAATTCGAATTTCAATTTTTGGCTCCAAAGCTCTTATCTCTTTAATTCAAATCTTGAATTCGAATTTTAAATTTTGGCTCCAAAATCTCTATAAATACCTCATAATCTTCTCTCTTGAGAGGGGCCAACCATGGAGGAAACTCTTGTGCTTCCTCACTTCAAAATTTTCCTTTGCTCTCTCTTTCCGTTTCTCTCTTCTTCTTCAACTTGGAGTAATTTTCATCAAGCAACAACTCTTCAAGGGAACATCAAAGATCTCTTGGAGGCTTCATCTTCAACATCTTGGGAGCTTCATTCAAGGCAAATCCATGATCATTCAAGAGAGGACTCATTTCTAATATCAATCACATTCGAGGTATGTAATCTTCCTCTATTTCTATTTTCATTTTCTCTTCTCACCATGGCATTTCCATTATTATTCATATCCGAGATATGAAAATCTCTATTTTCATTTCCTCCTTTTTCATATCTTCATTTTCCTCTTGCCATCTTCCCATGGTCATGCAAGATAGCTCAAATGATCCGGAATCAAGAGATACTCTTGAGTGCACCGGAAGTATGAGCAAGATGGAACAAAATTCGTATCTTCATTTATCTCAAAAAATATATTTGATATATTGTCTTCATTCATCATTCATGCTTCAAATGATGCTCATGCATGATATTCTAATCTTCTATTTATATGACCCAATGCATGACGAGAGTGAGTGTTTGAGGTTGGGATTTCTTCTTGTGATTTTTGAGGTTGGGGCTTGTCCAACCTGAGAATACCCTTACGAATATGTATATGTTAATATGCATTTGCATGTCATTTTACGTTAGTTTCTTTCTTAATCACCCCATTAGGAACCCTAACGAGTGTCTCGTTATATTACTTGTTTTTCTTCCATACTCAACGGTGGAAGAAATATATCTCTTGTGACAAACCAAAATCATGACATTCTATGTTTTTATATAAATCTNTGTATTCCATTTTTAAATCTCTCTCCCTCTCTTTCGAAAATGATCATTTCTTCTCTATTTGATTTAAACATCATTTTTTACAAGCTTTCATATACGTATCTATACTTATATATATATATATATATATATATATATATATATATATATATATATATATATATATATATATATATATATATATATATATATATATATATATATATATATATATATATATATATATATATATATATATATATAATACATATCTCTCTTTCTTTTAAATCTTTGATTTTATGATTTTCAAGTTCTCTTTCTCTATATCTCTCTTGGGATGTAGTCTTTCATATTTTCCGTTCTATTTAAGATTTTAATTTTTCATTTGCCGACTTTATCAAGACCACATACCAAGTAATGACCCAATATTGGATTAATGCTTGATAGGTCTACAATCCCAATCCATTTTCAAAAACTTTTCCTTTATATATATGATATTTACAAAAATAAAAATCTTAGATGCATGTTATGGTAGGAATGCCTTAGATGAATGTTGTGGTAGGAATGCTTCATTCTCTTCCAATCATATAGGATAAATGCATCCATGCATTCTCACCCACTTTATTTCACTTATGATCTCAAGCACATCTCCAAAAGAACTTAAGCAAGAGGGGATTGAGGTCTAACTAGGTGGTAACCGAATTAGAGCAAAATCTCAAACCTACTTAAAGTCTTACGAAAACACTAAAATGATTTTCAAGTTTTTCAAATGATATTTATAAAGATTTTTCAATTCTAGTTTTTCTCAAAATATTTCACATTCTCAAGCAAATTTTCAAGAATCTTTTCAAAAGTTTGAAACATCAAACTTTCAATATTTTCTACACCGCATATAGAATTAAAAGGATGTTTAAGTTAAAATGAAATGCATCAATAATAAACATAGCCCTTGGGTTGATTACCCCCGGTAAAGGCGCCGGGAACGGTCGATCCTCGTACCGACGGGCGAGTCCCTTTCTTCCCTATTTCAAAGCAAAACCTCATTTTTCTGGAGCACTCCAAAACCAATGAAAATTTTGGGATGCAAACACTAAACAATCTCATTAACTTTTTATTAATTAAAGTTCGTCTTTTCTTTTAGTACTTGTGACATGATATGCTTCATTGCAGGTTAACATGTGTTTCACTACTCACAGTGTGTCTTCTATACATTAACCATATCCAAGCCGACAGTCCATTCAGCTTTGAGAGGAATTAAGGATTGGATACACTGAAAGGTATCTAATTTTTATTGTCTCTGACTAGGGCTGGGCACCGGGCCGGGCCGCTGCCGGGCCTGGGCCAGGGAAAACTTGGCCCGGGCCCGACAACCCGGCCCGATAACCCTGCCGGGCTGGGCCCGGGCCCGATGGGGCGGCCCGGCCCGGCCCGACTTCCGCCCTCGGGCGGCCTCCTCTCCCTTGCGCAGCTGCGCTCCCTCCCCTCTCCCTCTCTGGCGGTCTGGCCTCTGCTCCCTCTCCCTTTCTCCGCTCGCTCCCCTCTCCCTCTTTGGCCTCTGCTCCTTCTCCGTCCCTTCCCGTCTCCCTCTCCTCCCTTTTCCCTCTCCCTCGACCTCTCCCTCTCTCTTCCTGCGCTCACTCCCCTCTCCCTCTTTGTCCCTTCCCGTCTCCCTCACCTCCCTTTTCCCTCTCCCTCTGTCCCTTCCCGTCTCCCTCTCCTCCCTTTTCCCTCTCGCTCCCTCTCCCTCTCCCTTTTTCCCTCTCGCTTTTCCCTCTCCCTCGTCATCTTCGGAAGGCTCCCCCTCCCTATCCCTCTCCCTCTCTGAGTCCCTCCTCCTCTGGTTCCGCTGCCCCTCTCGCTGTCCGCTCCCCTTCTCCTCCTTCTCCGCTCTCCCTCCTCCTCTCTCTCTCGGCTTCTTCACGGCGGGCCGCCCTCTCTCTCTGCGCGTCTCCCTCTTCGCGGCGGGCCGGGCCGGGCCTGACTTTTGGTGGTCAGGCCCGGGCCGGCCCGACAAGTTTATCGGGCCGGGCCCGGGCCCGGGTTTCAGGCCCGGTGGGCCGGACCCGGGCCGGCCCGGCCCGATGCCCAGGCCTATTGGCTTACTCCTTTTCCTTTTTTTAAAAAAAAACTTGTTTATTTGACTTTTTCCTTTCTAATTATCTATATCTATAAATTTATCTCAAGATATATAGTAAAATATAATGGAAAACAGCCCTATCTCTCTCTCTCTCTCTCTCTCTCTCAAGGCCAAATAAAAACATATATTTAGTGGAAAATGAGGTTGTAAAATCTTTTGAATAGCAACAAAAAAGTTTTTTAATTAATTAAAGTTCATCTTCTTTTAAATCTTTTGTGTCATGATATGCTTCATTGCATGTTAGTATGTGGTTAGCGACTGTAATATTTCTTGATAATTGGGTCTAGATGTAGTAATGATATAACTCATAAAAGTGCAAGACATTGAGATCAACTCGATCACTACCTTGATTCACCCATTGGTGAATCTGCTATAACTATGCTACTGGAGGAATTCCCAATGGTCCCATATAGATAGGAGCTGAAGTCAGTTTCCTCTATGATGACCCATTTGAACTAGGGCTTGAGGAAGAGGGTCAAAGTATTAACTGGGTAGGATTTTCTGTGGTTTAGATATGAATTTAGGGAGTGATCTTAATTCTGAAAAAATCAGATATGGAAAAATATTTAATATTTGATTAAGAAATCAGGCATCTTTCGTGTTGACTATAATTCTTGAACGTCTGAAATCATATTTTTCCTTAAATATAAAATTTGAACTCAATATAGAATTTGGGTTGAACGAAATTGGATAAAAGTTGGATTGTTTCTAAATCATTGGACAAACCCATATGTGGGATTGGAAGACCATTGGTCAAGTTTTTTTTGTAATGGACTCTTAAGTTTGAACTCAAGGCAAGGTACAAACTAAAACAGGTTTTATGTTGACTTGGTCAAACATGAATTTAAACTTATTTCCGGGTCCTAAGTGGTTCCAAGTTGGTTTAGAAACATGGATATCGTAGGAAGACCTGCATGCCTCGTTCTGAATCTCATGTCCATTTAATGACATGCTTTGTATGTACTTATTAACCAGTCACGTTTTCATCCAGTTTCCAATTAAAAAGCACTAGCAGGAAGCCTAAGGTTTTCTTTCTTCTTACCAAAGTTAGAACAAGCAAGGATATCTTAGTGTGATGCCTAGCTCCAAGCCCTATGCTAACTCCCAAGGATCACTTCCAGTTGCACTCAAGGGACATGTCAGGGTTTTCCGGGCTGGACAACAGCCCTAACTAGTCCTGCAAGTAGGGCTGCACACGAGCCGAGTCGAGCTCGAGTTCAGCCAGCTCGAGCTCGGCTCGACTTATATTTAGTCAGCTCGAACTCGACTCGAGCTCGTGTCGAGTTCAACGACTTTGACTCAAACTCGACTCGATAGCTTGTTTCCAAGCTCGAGCTCGACTCGAACGGCTCGACTCATTCATTCCTTTTTCTGCACGCAGCTCCTCCATGGCTCGTTTTACAACACACACTGGCAATGCATTAAATGCAGCGGGTGGTTCGTTTTACAACACGCAGTGTTAATGGCAATGCATTAAATGGGGCGAGAGAAGGGAGAAAGCCGAGAGAAAAGAGAAAAAGTGAAGGAAGATAATGGCATTGACATTAAATGAAGAGGGAGAAAATGTGTGCGGCGGGAGAAGAGAAAAGGTATGGGAGGGAAAACAGAAAAAGAAGAGGGAAGAAAAATGAAAAGGAAAAAAACAAAAAAAAACTAGACAAAACGAATAAAGAAAATTTTTTTAAAAAAATTACAATCTAGTCGAGTCGAGTTTAATCGAGTTGAGCTTGACTAACTCGAACTCGACTCGTTTATAAACGAGTTGAGCTCGAGTCGAATTTTTTCGAGCGAGTTCGAGTCGAGCCCGAGTTCGCTCGACTCGTTGTGCAGCCCTACCTGCAAGAGGTAAATACAAACGGACCCTGCCCAATCCTTACCACAATTGCACTCAAAGTTCAACCAGACATAGGCCTTAACAAACCATGCATTCAAGCTTATGCCGAACAAACCTTGCCCTCCCCTAAGACAGGATTCTCGTCTCCAGGCTGTGTCCCAGCGCCCTGCGCACAAGGAGGAGCCCTTGGACGGACAATGGCTTGTGGCCAGGTGTGAATAAACAATGCGCCCTGCCCGTGCTATAGAGGGTTGCAGGGATTACCAGCCGAGTTCTCTCGGCGAAGACCAGCAACAGCTGCACAGAGGTTGACAGCCACCGAAGGCCAGCATGGAGTGAGGGCACGGGGTGGGTATCGGGCCAGGCCGGGCCGGCCCGAACCCAGCCCGGGTCGGCCTGTCGGGCCTGAAACCTTGCCAAGGCCCGGCCCGCTAATATTGCCGGGCCGGGCCAGGTCGGATCTTCTTTCGCACCAATGAGTTCGGTCCAACCCGCGCTCGACCGCCCGATGCCCGTCACCGACTCACCGCTCGCCTGCCGAGTGCCGAACGGCAACCGACAGGCCACCCAACTTCATGGATGGCCACCGGCGGATGCCGCCAGGACGGCCGGCGTCGCCCACCACGGTGGCCGACCGTCACCCATCGAACATTTGCGTAGTTGGGTGAGGGAGAGGGAGCAGAGACGGAGAGGGAGAGTGGAGAGGGAGAGGAGGAGGAGAAGGGCAAGGGATCGAGAGAGGAAGAGGGAGAGGGAACGGGAGCAGAGACGGAGAGGGAGAGNGAGCGGGAGCAGAGACGGAGAGGGAGAGTGGAGAGGGAGAGGAGGAGGAGAAGGGCAAGGGATCGAGAGAGGAAGAGGGAGAGGGAGCGGGAGCAGAGACGGAGAGGGAGAGTGGAGAGGGAGAGGAGGAGGAGAAGGGCAAGGGATCGAGAGAGGAAGAGGGAGAGGGAGTGAGAGCAGAGACGGAGAGGGAGAGTGGAGAGGGAGAGGAGGAGGAGAAGGGCAAGGGAGCGAGAGAGGAAGAGGGAGAGGGAGTGGGAGCAGAGACGGAGAGGGAGAGTGGAGAGGGAGAGGAGGAGGAGAAGGGCAAGGGATCGAGAGAGGAAGAGGGAGAGGGAGCGGGAGCAGAGACGGAGAGGGAGAGTGGAGAGGGAGAGGAGGAGGAGAAGGGCAAGGGAGCGAGAGAGGAAGAGGGAGAGGGAGTGGGAGCAGAGACGGAGAGGGAGAGTGGAGAGGGAGAGGAGGAGGAGAAGGGCAAGGGATCGAGAGAGGAAGAGGGAGAGGGAGCGGGAGTAGAGACGGAGAGGGAAAGTGGGATCGAGAGAGGAAGAGGGAGAGGGAGCAGAGACAGACGGAGAGGGAGAGTGGAGAGGGAGATGAGGAGGAGAAGGGAGCAGAACCAGCAGAGGACGCGGCGATCGTGAGGAGGATGAGGAAGACGAACCAGTAGAGGACGCGACAGAAGGAGCAGCCGCCCTTGGAGCAGCTCCCGCTAAGAGAGAGAAGATCGGGCGAGAAATGAAAAAACATTTAGGGTTTGACAAGTTTTATATCAAAATTAAAAAATTACAAGAATGGTCCACCATATTTGCAAACTTTTCAGAAAAATGATTATAATAATCTAATTTTCAAAAAATTTTCATAATGCAATCGGGCCGGGCCGGCCTATCGCGCTCGGGTCAGGTTTTCCTCGGCCCAGGCCCGGGCCCAATCGGGCCGGGCCAGCCCACCGGCGGCCGGGCCCGACGCCCAGCCCTAGTGATGGCGCCGGTTGTTATATTAGTAGCAGCACAACAACTATTCGGCCGACTCTGCAAGGTCTTCCTCACAGTTAATAACAAAACAAAGGCATTAACTGCCCATATGAACATCAAAAGAAACAGGGAGATGGTTGCCGGGGAACTTCACCGAAATTATGGTAATCTTGTTTATGTGAGAAACGGGGAGGCTCAATACTGGAGGTGAGGTTAGCTCCCGCTGGTCGCTGTGGTCAAGTACTGTTGCAATGCTGAGCTCTACCCTCTTCCGCAAAATTGGAGATGACACAGTTGGTATTCAGGAGTGGAACAGGGCACGACAACAACAGGGAGAGTCTGCGACAGAACAAGGGAGGGTAGTAGAACAAGCGGTCAGGATAGCGACAATGCAGGTCGGCGCCGGCCTCAGTCGAGCATTGAACCGTTGGATGCGCGACTCCCTGACGATGCCACCCGTACAGTCTCACGGCGAGGAATGGTCGGACGAAACAGCGCCGATTTTTTGAAGATCGGGAGCGGAGGTCGGGTCAAGCTGTTTCATGCGTAGGAGGTAGTCACCGTAGGAATCAGCAAACAGGCGGTCGGAAATATTGTGATTTTGGCCGATAGGATCCACCTCTAGGGTCGAACTTGGGCTCGTTGGCTTCACCTCACGCTGGGGATCCCATCTGAGTGTTTTGGTGGCAAGTGGTCGACGGAGATGGCGATGACGAAGGAGGAATAGGCCACAGGAAAATCATTCTTCTGAAAAGCAGGAGATATTTCGATGATAGATTTGGGGTTGATTCAGACTCAAATCGATCTGGTTTTGCTCTGGAGGATCGTGGAAAACTGGCGACATTGATCGAACCTTCGAACGCTAAATTCCGCTAGGGCATACGCTAGAAATTGATGGAACAGTACCGCTGGTCAATGAAGAGGTCAGTCGCCGGAAATGGAGACAGAGATGGAGTTCTCGTCGGGTCTAGGCAATGTTTTTCACCACCGGCGAGCTCTCTGGGGTAAGGAAAACTCATCGAAAGTGGTCGTTAAGGGGTCAGAGGGCTTGGGACCGATTGTAACCATTTTTCACAGGAGTAGATAGGGTTGTTGCTTGGCGGGGTAAGCTTGTAAAAACTAGTCCTGGAGAATTGCTGAACGAGATCTTGGAGTTTCCGTAGGGCTCGGCGATGCCTTGGCATCCCTCGACAGTCTAGTCATACCAAGGTGGTATCAGAGCAACGTTCAGCTCTTGAGAAGAACAACAGTGTGCAAAGAGAACTAGAATCGTAGGGGGAATCTATCAACCACTCGCTCTGCAACTAAGGGCTCGACCTTTGTAGTGGTGTCCGAGCCCTGGGTGTGCCATCGAGGTGCTAGGCGAGCGTAGCAGGCAAGAGTTGTCGGAAACTCCCACCTTGGGCGAGGGCAGCTGCCGAGGTGCCAGGCATGCACGGCAGCAGATGATACTACATCATCTCCAAGTCGTGAGGTAATCCAGCAAGGCCCTCTAAAGTGACTTCCTAATTATCTTCAAGATGGTGAGAGGGGCCAAGGACAAGATGCCCATGGTATAGCACACATTCCTGCTGAACAGGCCACAACCATGATGGTGGCCGAAAGGTTGGCTCGGTTAGAAGCGTATGCGGCAAGGTATAGCACACATGAATCGAACATGGTCATCATACCGACCTTAACCAGCACCTTGATGAGTTTGGTGCAGAGTTGTGACGAGTAAGCAAGGAGATTAAGGGCTTGGCAATCTCCCACCAAGAGGGTCAGACAACTATTGATACATGCCTTCCAAAGCAGCAAAAGTTGGATATGAGAAGGGATTGGAGAACCCACCAGAAAGAAGGGGAACCCTCTTATACAGGGTAAGCAATATGGGATTATGGGAAACACTGAACCAACCGAAACATCCTGATAGACCCATCGAACACTTCCAGGAGTGGCCAACCGTGAGTTGAGGGAGCCGTAACCCAACACCACTGGATCCCATGGCCTGGGTGGAAATTGGGTCCCTGGCCAATGATGATGATGGTGCTTGGTCGCCTGGAGACAGGGGTCATGAAGGGAACAAGGCCCAACCGTAGGCAAGACAAGAACTCAGACTTATAGATTATGGACCTTTCGAACAAATACCGGCCTACGAGCCAAGCAATAGAAGAAGAATGTGGCTTGGGAGGGGAGGATGCCGGTGACCCGCTAGGTCAAAGGCCGAACCCTGGCCGTAAGACGGGGTTGAAGATGGCCCACTACCACCCCATCCCGTGAGGATAATGCATGAGGGGCCTCAGCCAGCCCCTTCCCTACCGATTAACGGCCAATTCTCATATCCGGATTCGGATTGGGTGGACCCACCAGCAAGAATTCGGCATCGCTCACCGCGGCATGGGCGAGCCAACCTCAACCCATTCTATGACAATCCACCAGAGGAATGAGCCAGGCCTTTGCGGCGTATTAAGTTTCATTTTCCCTGATTTGGCCGATAGAAGGCACAAGAGTGGATTTATAAAGTCTACCAATAGTTCGAATGTTAGCAAGTACCTCGTGAACAATGGGTGCTTATCACCATCCTCCAGTTTGAAGATGAGGCTATGAGGTGGTATAGGTGGTTATGCCAAAACCGGCTGACGCCTACCTGGGAGGAACTAGTTAGAGAGGTGACAAGCAGACTTGGGGACTCCGCATTTCTTGATTATGAGATCGAGCTAAAAGCGCTAAAACAAAAGGGGACACTCTGTGATTATGAAGCTGAATTTGAAGACCTTGTCCACAATTGGTCGGAGGGAGCACTTATCTCCACTTTTATTGGGGGGTTGTAGGAAGACATTAAGTTACAGATGCTACCTGTCACGGGCTGACAACTTTGGCCTGTGCGGCGCGGCTTTGGCCATCCTACATAAATGAAGTTGAGTTTATTCTCCTTGCTTATCTATCACGTGATGTTCTAATTTTTCAAGCGAATACATTGCGAGAATTCTTTATTCACAAACATTCTTTATGCATTAGTTTTCTCAAACTACCTTTGCGCCTTTCGGTGGTTACTTGCGGCAATCAGGTTCTTGCCGCGCCGCGCCGCACGGGCCAAAGCTGTCAGCCCGTGACACTACCGATAGACCACAATAATTATGAGAATGTTTTTGGAGAGCTAATTTAATCGAGGAAAAGAAACAATCCTTGGCCGCTTAAGGCATTCCTCATCCATGGCCCCGACACCACCCCTTGGCTGACAGACAACTTCCCCACTTCAGGTATCTTCCACCAACCTATTGACCGAATGGCCAAGACCGAGCAACACGTCACAGCCCGTGCCTAACCCACAAACTCAGTTTATCACGAGGCAGGAACGTGACAAATGCATTAAGAAAGGGTTGAGCTTTAACTATAACAAAAAGTGGGAGAAAGGACACCAATGTAAGGTTCTAAAGATTTACCAAGTGGTCGAGGAGGAAGCCGAGGGAGATCAACTAGGTCTGCCAACAACAGTCGAAGAGGCATGTTCGGGAGATGAGACCGATAGGGAAGAAAAGACCATCCACGGGACTAAGTGACACCCCAAGCCTATTATTTCATGACACGGTCACCCGCCCTAAACTCAATGAGGGTCGAATGTCGGATTGGGGAGTTCAAAGTGATGATCATGGTTGACACAGGGGCCACACAAAATTTCAT
Source organism: Nymphaea thermarum (assembly GCA_011799765.1). Taxonomy (NCBI): domain Eukaryota; kingdom Viridiplantae; phylum Streptophyta; class Magnoliopsida; order Nymphaeales; family Nymphaeaceae; genus Nymphaea; species Nymphaea thermarum. The sequence goes on along the minus strand of JAANDH010000080.1, from coordinate 427,402 downwards.
CAACCAGCCGATCGCTATTGCAATGGGGTGTGAGTTAAGGGCGTGCTCTTCATTTGAAGTGATGATGGGGGATAGCGCAAGAGTCTCTTGTAATGTTGTATGTGAGGGTTTAACATCGAGGTAAGAGAAAGCATGTTTTAGGTAGATCTTTCTGTACTCGCAAGCTGCGGCACGAACATTGTGCTCGGTGTTAAATGGATCAAAACCCTCAAGGAAATTACACTCAACTTCACGAAGTTGACCTTGAAATTTCTCCAAGCCAATATAAGGCAAGCCGTTCATAAAGCCTTGGATGAGCCGGTTGTTCCGAAGAAGGCCCTTCGCACCTTACAAGGCCACGAACTGGCATGCCTCCTACTCGCATACACGAAAGAGGTAAAGCAGAAAGAAGAGGAGACACCTGCTCAGGTCACCATCCTTTTGGGCGAATACACGGATGTGTTGTAGGAGCCTACGAGGTTACCACCGCCATTGTCTCATGATCATCACATACAGCTCAGTTCAGCTGCCACAGCCGTGAGCATGTGACCTTATCAGTACGCGCATGTGCAAAAAGAAGAGATTAGGCAAAAAGTCAAGGAAATGTTAGAAAGTGGTCTCATCTGACCATCCAATAGCGCCTTCTCTTTCCCAGTACTACTAATCAAGAAGCATGATGAGTCTTGGCTTTTCTGCATCAATTATGGGCTTTGAATGAAACCACCATTAAAAATGTGTGTCTACGTATGGTGATCAACGAATTGCTGGACAAGCTCGCAGGTGTCTGGTACTACTTCAGTATCAACTTATAGGCCAGATACTACCAGATCCGAATCTCAAAAAAAGACGTGACCAATACGGCTTTCCGAAATCATGATGGACATTACGAGCTTCTATCATGACGTTTGGACTCACCTCTGGCTCCGCCACATTCCAAAGATGCATGAACGATTCCGAACCGATATGAGGAATTAGTGTTTTTTGATGACATCTTAGTTTACCGTCCTTTGTTGGAAGAGCACCTAGCGCACTTCCGTGTCACCCTAGACGTGTTAAGGAAGCATCAACTGCATGCACAACTATCCAAATGCAGCTTTTGGCAAGACAGAAATCACCTATTTGGGGCATATTGTGATGGTATAAGGTGTAAAGGCTAACCCCAAAAAGATCTCGACCATGATAGGCTGGCCTCAACCAAAAACCCTGTAAAGAATGAGGGAGTTCCACGAGTTAACAGGGTATTACTGCCAATTCATACAAAACTATGGAATTATTGCTGCCCCCTCACCAAGATGTTATTGAAAAGAAATTCGATCTGGATGGAAGACACTAAGACTACTTTTGAGGAGCTAAAAAGGGCGATGATAACCGCCCCGATGTGGACCTACCCCAAGTTTTCCAAAACATTTGTGGTTGAAATGGATGTGTGTGAAGCTGGAGTGGGTGCTATGCTCAGTTAAGATCGGCACCCCATAGTCTATATCAGCAAGACCCTCAACAAGCAAGCCATACGTTTTTCAACATATGAAAGGAGATGTTGGCTATAGTTATCGCTGTAGAAAAATGGTGCCCCTAACTCATAAAAAACGATTAATAGTGCGCACGGACCTTGTTAGTCTCAAATATTTGATGGTGCAACGCGTGTCAACACCCGCCCAGGAGCGTTGGGTGGCCCGGCTGCTATGTTACGACTTTACCATTGAGTATAAGAAGGGGGTGGAGAACTCGGCCGTAGACACCCTCTCGTGGCTGCCCGAAACCTTGCTCACCATCTCCGCCATGGTCACCAACTTGTAGGAGCACGTCAGAAATGAGCAAAGTGCCGACGATCATCTTAGGCTCCTTTATGTGTCCATCCAAGCGAATCCAAGAAGTATTCCTCGATACACTGCCTGATAAGGGCTCCTTTACAGGGATGGTAAGGTTGTGTTAGAGTCATATGTGTCCATCCAAGCGAATCCAAGAAGTATTCCTCGATACACTGCCTGATAAGGGCTCCTTTACAGGGATGGTAAGGTTGTGTCATAGCAGATTTCTAGTGGGAGGGGCTGAAGGCCGATGTCACCCGGTACGTATGAGAATGCTCGATATGTCAAAGAGAAAAGTATGAGACTAGAAAGACCCAAGAACACCTCTGCCCACATCTTGTCCCAAACTGGCCGTGGAGGACATCTATAGACTTTATCGATGCACTGGCCCCGTCGGAAGGAAATGAGGCCATCCTCGTGGTAGTGGACCGGCCGACAAAGCATGAACATTTTGTTCCACTCCCGCGCTATGGAAAAGTGCCGCTGGTCAGTGAAGATGTCTGTCGTCGAAAATGGAGATAAAGATAGAGTCCTCGTCGAGTCTAGGACATGTTTTTCATCACCTGCGAGCTCTCCATGATTGGGGAAACTCACCCAAAGTAGTTGTTGAGGGGCCAGAGGTGTTGAGAAGAGTTCATTTCAGCCGCAGGTATGCAGTTTTGTTTTGTCGCCGTGAAACAATGGCAAGGGTTGATATTTGATCGTCGTGACAGTGTTTATCACCTTCGGCAGGAATCAGCATGGTTGGAGGAGCCTACCTGGAGTGGAGCGATGGTGTTCAAAGCTTTGGACGTCGTCGAAACAAAACCACGTTGCCGGAGATCGGCAGGGGTTGATATTTGATCGTCGTGACAGTGTTTATCACCTTCGGCAGGACTCGGCATAGTTGGAGGAGCCTACCTGGAGTGGAGAGAAGGTGTTCAAAGCTTTAGACGTTGCGGAAACAAAACCACGGTGCCGGAGATCGCTGCAACTATCGTCCGTCGGAGGAAATAGTTGAAGAACAACATCAACTACTTCGTTCACCGAATTTTTTAGAATATTTGAAAGGAAGAAGAAGAACCCAATCATTCCTTGGCTGATGATCAAAGTCGCCGGTGGTTTGGGTGCCAGAAAACCCCTCTGAAATCTCAGAAATCCATTTTACAATGATTGATCAAAAGCCCGACCAAAATCGCATTCTCGGGTTTTAATCCCGCGGAGAAGGCGACGGCAACGACCGGTCTCGCATGTGCAAGATCGGCTCCGCCGGAGCTGCCCGCATGCACCCGCACACGAGCCGTCTGACCAGCGACTCGGTTCGACAGCTGAGTTCGTCTAGATCTACAAAATTTTGTGGGTCCGACCCTCGTTTACAAGCACCAGACCAGTGTCCAATGACCCTGTGTCCATTGCCGATCGTCGTGTCCTGCTCGAAAATCTGTTGGCCATGTCCCGAGCATGTTCTGCCATCACGTTTGTAGCTGGTCGGTGTGGCCTGCATCACCGGATGGCGTGTCACGCTCGAAAATCAGCTGGGCAGCTGGCCGGGCTCACTCTCGTATGTGTGTGGCCTTGGCGCGCGCAAAGCCTGGAAGGCCTCGGCCACGGTAGCCAATGGTGCTGGGTGGCCTTGGCAGCGCCTGGCTGCATCCTCGGGTAAGTGCCGGTTGTCTTTGGCTGCACATGGATGATAGCGCTGAGCGGCCTCGGCCGCACCTGGCCGACGCTGCGGGGCGATCTTCAACGGCATCTGGTCGTGCCTGGCTGGAAGAGCGGTCTTCCTGGCCTTTATTAATATAAAAAACAAACGGAATGGAATGGAGAATATATACAAAGAAAGGAAAAACAACCCTACACAATCAATACCATATTCCACAAAGCACTCATCTAGAGCGTTGAGTGCAAGTCTACGAAGAACAGTGGCAGAAGGAGGGGAGGGCCCGCCTAGGCCGTGGCCCGCCCCAAACTAGCTAAAAAAAAAAAAAATATATTAGAAAAATAATTTTTTTTAATTGTTTAATGTATTTTTGGCCCCACCCAAATTTGAGGTTGGATTATTTGGCCCGCCCTTAAGGGGGCGATTGATGCAATGGAAATCAGGAATTGAAAACATTTTGCTGAAAATAAGTTTCTTGAAATAAAGGAATTAGAAAAAAATTTCTACTTCTCATTTAGATGTGTGTTTGATAACTGAGAAATAAATTTCTAAAAATTTATTTCTGAGTTTGATACAAAAGAAATATATTTCAGGTTTTAGATAAAGAAGGAAGGAAGAGGGGAAGATGGAGGAAGGGAGGGAGGAAGAAGGGACACGCCAATCCAATGGAAACAGAAATCAATCATTGTTTCCAACGTTGGGCATTGACGATCAAGATAGGAAGAGGCGATTCAAAGGAGGATTGATGGGGTTTTTACGCTAGAACTCTCTCTGCAATACCACTTGCAGAAGGATCGCCCAGAGGAGAGGAGCTTCTTGTTCAATTTTCAGAACAACCCGACCACGCACGGCATCAGAATCGGCTTCGGAAGAAATTCCGGCAGGAGCGGCGGCGCAACAGCAGAACTCCGCCACTCATTTTCAGGAACCACCAGCCAACTCACAAACACGAACGGAGAGAGAAAAGCCGAGGCAACCCAGAGGGAATATAACCGGACACCTTTCTTACCCAACTGCTTCAGATAACCCGAAGCGAAGGGCGATCCCAACCGAAGGCAAGAATAAGCAGAGCGAGAAAAAGAGAGGTGATACCAGAAACCCTTCGGAAGCGATCCCGATTGGCGACAGCCTTGGCGGCGAGGGAACCAGAGAAGTCCGCGAGGATGGTAGCGGCGGGCCCGGCAGAGAGACGATGAGCAGCGAGAGCGAGAGAGAGGGAGGCGGCAGCGGCAGGATGGAGGAAGGCGACGGGAGCGTGCCCCAACGGGCAAAAAAATAAAACTGGAAATATGTTTTCACCCCTCTGGGTGGAAACATTTTTCCGGAAAAATGTTTCCAATTCTACTTTTAACGGTAAAATTTTTGTTTCCACGTTTGATGAAATGGAAAACTTTTAAAAATTTGAAAATTTTTTCCAGCTCAACAGTGCTTTTCCAACCTATCAAACGTCCCATAAACGAAATCCTGGCTCCGCCCCTAACGAAGAACACAATGACCTCCTTTGAAGGTCTACATTGAAGAACATGAATATCCTTTAGAGAAAAAGGAGGATCCTACATATCGATAATCACCTCCATTCGGCTCTTTCAACATTTTAATAGCAGATCTGCTCCAATTTTTTTGACCAAGAATCACTCCAGCGCTTCCTTGAGATCCTGCAATGGTTCTTCAATTACTATGGCTGCTTAATTTCATTAATTTATTTTTGAATGAATAACATCTGTTAACAATAAAAAGTTGAGGACTGGAAGGGTCCTTTAAGGCTAGGTGATGCAGCCATTGATGCAGGATCAAAATCTTTTACTCAAGTAAAATTCAATCCATAGATTATTATGGATTTGGGTTTGGATATGGATTTGTGACTTTAGGTAGGAATTTAGATATGGCTGCAGATTTTAGATTTCATAAATATGAATTTTGGGTTAAATGTAGATTTTGAATCGAACGTCGATTTGGGTTGAACCAAATTGGACAAGAATTATCAGGCTTATTCTTAATTTTTCTGCCGGATCCGAATATGTATGGGGAGGACCATGCATGTCTTTCGGTCATCTGTAGAACTCAACCGATCGAGAATGTGGATTCTTCCATGTGTCCCATCCGGCACTGTATATATATGTAAATATATATATATATCCAAGCCCACTGTCAATTCAGCTTGAGACCGGTTAAGGATTGGATCCACTCAGTGGCATCCAATTTTTGTGGTCTCCTACTTGAGAAGGATGTTGTTTGGGTTATTCCTTTTGTTGTTTGAAGATTCTTTTCCTTTTTCAATAATGCTTTTGTCGTTCAGCTAATTTTCCTGATTAGGATGAATATTACTTGGTCTAATATTTTTGAAGAAAAAGAACTTGTTGATACATATATATGTACATATATATATATGTACATATATACATATATATGTACATATATACATATATATGTACATATATATATATATATATATATATATATATATATATATATATATATATATATATATATATATATATATATATATATATATATATATATATATAATCACCCTCTTTTTTTGTGGAAACCTGTAAATAGTATTTTAACTTTTTCCTTTCTAATTATCTATATCAATAAATTTATCTCAAGATATATAGTTAAATACAGTGGATAACAGCTCTCTCTCTCTTTCTCCCTCCCCCTCAAGACCAGATAAAAAGATTTATTTAGTGAAATTATAGGTTGTAAATCATTTGAGTAGTAACATAAAAATCTTAACTTCATGTTTTTTTTTTTTTTAGTTTTTGTATCATGATATGCTTCATTGCAGATTAGTATGTGGTCCGCTACTGATAATATTTCTACATCAGCTCTGGCTGTAGTCATGACATAAGTTATCAACATATATGCAAGACATTGAGATCAACTGGATCACTATCTTGACTGACTCATTGGTGAATCTGATGTAACTATGCTAATGGGAGGAATCACTAATGGTCCCATATACATGGTTGCTCAAGTCAGGTTCCACTGTTGATTCCCCATTTGAACTATGGCTTGAAGAAAGGGGGTCAAAGTATTGTGTAGGATTTTCTGAGGTTTAGATATGAATTTAGGTAGGGATATTAATATATCCGATTTCGATTGGACATTTCTGAAAAAATCAGATATGAAATAAACGTTAATATCTGATTAAGAAATCAGATTGATTTGGGTTTAAGAAATAACATCGGGTCAGATTCAGATGTACATAAATACTTAATGGGATTTGGATTTGGATCAGACTCAGTTTCAAGTAAATATTTTGTACCCAGTGCTCTTACATTTTGAGAATCGGTCAAATTCAGTTCAACATTATTTTTTGGATTTGGATCTGATTCGTATTGTGAATCGGATTTTTGTTTTGAGTATGACCTTTCTTGTTTGTATTCTAATCTGAATATATGAATATACGAAAGTTCAGATACGGTTAAGGGTAAGTTCAATTTGAATCTGATCCATTGACATCCCTAAAGTTAAGTTAGATTTGGTTCTTGTTCTTGATATGGATATGGGTTTGGATAAGGAATTTTAGGAATAAGTCTCGGTTTAGGTTTTTATCCCGCTTGATTGTTTAAATAAAAAGGGCCCGAACCAGGTTCCCAAACTCCAAAATGCGAGTTCTTTGTGGCTGGACCTAACACCTGGAAAAATCCCAAATCTGACTATACTACCTACACCTAAGAAAATTTTAATAAATGAAAATCAATATTAACAACAAATTGGCATACATAACATGACACTACTAAAAGAATCCTCTACCACTCTAGAATCAAACTATCTATTCTGCTGTAAATGAAAAAAAAAAAAACATGTCAATCTATTCTATATGAATCAATTGATTCCAAAGTGGATGGCGGAAATGGAAGCGGAAGTTTCTTCTGATCAATTGGCTTTTTTTTTTTTAACCTTTTTTTGTCCAAATACTTTTGTTGTTCAGTTGTTTTTCCTAATCAGGGGGTATATTAGTCGGACAATTTTTCAAAAAATAAAAAAAAAAACCGTTATTTTGTTTTCGGCCTTATTTCGACTGCTACCATTTATTTTCCGATGCCGATCTCGGCTAAAATCAAGCGGCGAATTTTTTGTAGTGCATATACATGGATGATGATCGAGTCAAGGGCACCACCATTGAGGCTCCTGCTAACTAGGGCTTGAGTGAGAGGGTCAAGGTCTTGGGTAGGATTTTTCTGCAGCTTGAATATGAAGTTGCGTGTAGATAGATTTTGTTCTTGTTTTCACGATATGCATTTGGATATGGATTTGGGTTTGAGATAAGTTTGGGTTTATGTGTGAATCTAGATTTGGGTATAGATATATGAATGCCTATAATTCTTGATTTGTAATCAATTTTTTCTTAAACGTAGAATTTGGACCGAATATCGATTTGGGTTGAACCAAATTGGATAAAAGGTGGATTGTCTCTAAGTCGTTAGACGAACCCACGTATGGACGGGTAGGACCATGGACCCAGTTTTCTTTGTAATGGGCTTGTAAGTTTGAACTCCACGCAAGCTCCAAACTGAAACATGTCTTATTTTGAACTTGAAGTTATTTTGGGTGCTTTGTGGTTGCAAGTTGGTTTAGAAGCATGGGTATCGTAGTGTGACCTGCATGCCCCTGCGTTGATTAATCTCAAGTCCATTTAATCGCATGCTTTGTGTATACATAGCAACCAGTCACATTTTCATCCCATTTCCATTTAAAAAGCAATAGCAGCAAGCGTAAAGCTTTTTATGTCGTCTTACCAAAGTTAGAAAACAAGTTGCTTTGTTAAAGTTAAAAGAACATTATGAAATTAATTAGAATTGTGGGTTTGGATGCCCATAATTTATGTATAAAAAAAGGGAGTAATGGTAAATATTCTTTAGCAACTGTATGAAATTAATTTTCATTATTTTACTTGGGGATGTCTCTCACCTCTGCTATTTTTGGCGATAAGATGCCAATTTGAGCAAGGTTAATTGTCCACCAACATGAGGTAATTACCACTTCATAAGTACTCATACCCTATTTTATATGGTGACCTCTGTGTATGGCATGCGTCAAAAAGTTCTACTGCAAGTAATTGGCTTAGTCAAGGGTAGATAAATTATTATAAATCCAAATCCAATTAAAGCTCATAAAAACATGAAATGCTGAACCACACTTAGCAACTACTTTGTTTAGCAATGGCACAAATAGTTGTCATTCATAAATAAACCAAACCGGCCCAAATGCCTAAGTCTCATAAATATACACATCTGACCACATTTTTGGACTACCCTTTGCACCAATTTGGTCCCAGCTATTTTAGTGTAGATTTTATGTTTCAAGCCTACATATTATTATATGCAGACTGTTTATTGTTATTTTCTTCAAGCAAATTTAATATCATTCTTCATTTTTTGAAAATTGATTTAAATATTACGAAACATGTAGTTGTATTATTTTTCTTTTTGCTCGTTTGGGAATCAACTAATTGAGTCAGATACTAAGCTTTCATGTTGTTAGATGCACGATAGTTCATGGAGAACTAGTAAATTTACTAGTGTTTTATAGTCGCCCCTATTCATAGTTTGTGTTAATTTGTCTTGCATGCCTCCATTCCAGGCCATTAGGGACACCAACATTTTTCAATTTGATGTTGTTAGCATATCTGCATATATAGTTAGCGAGTGTTTTCATTTTTCTAACCAACCTGATATATACCCATATATGTACTTTTCTATAAATGGTAGCTTTTTTTTTTTTTTTTAAAAAAAAGCACTCTAACTTTGAAGGGACAGTAGAACATGCTGGGAAAGCTATTTCATTTAACCTTCTGAATTACGAATGTATAAATTCAAGTTGTTAACATAAGCTTGTTTTCGTCATATCAATAAAAGTTGGGAGCATTTCCTTGAAAAAAAAAATTCAACTATTCAAACATAAGTATATCATACCTACAACTATTAGAAAATATTCATTTGAGTTTCAGTCAATTTTCAGACTGATACTCACTTGATTTCTATGTCATTTTATGTGAATATCCAATACTTATAAAATTCCCAATGATGCATTTCTTAGGACCTTGTAATATTGTCTTTACATTTAACTTCCACAATAATTAAGGCATAAAAGAGAAAGATGCTATTGGAGCACAGTACCATTTCACTTAACTTTTGTGTGAAACACTTTCTTCTTTGATTGTTATGAATTCGAGACTAATATTTAACTTTATTTCATTATCATCAATGGTATCCATATATGTGCATTAAATATACTTTCAACATTATTAAAATTAAAATTTGCCTTTATATGGCATTCGTGCTACTTTTATTTTGACTTGCATCCATAACTTTAAGATACAAATAATAATAATGAAAAAAAACTTAACTTATGGTGATTTTGAAAGTATATGATACATATGTAGGCAAAAACATGGCAAATGGAGAATGATCAAACTCAAACCATACTTGATGACAAACGTATTATTTCATGTTATTAGTATTTAAAGGCACACTAACTAAGTAGAGGTTGGGTCTAATAGGCAAACTAAATTCTTATACCATAACACAAATACCACAAGATAATGTATTTTCTTGCTCACACGAATCGACTTTTTATTTAATCATAACAAGACTACAAAAATGAATATGTCATTTGTATAAAAAAATTCTTGTAGTTTCTTACTTTTAAATTCCATAGCAATGTAAGGTATACAATGAAATGACATTCACATCAGGTGCATTGGCAGTGATTTCGCCACTATTAGAAGGTTCCCCTTAAAATAACATTCATGCCACTATTGTTTTATTTGGTCATGCATCCTTAACTTTAAAATGTAAAATATAGAAAAGCATAATTCAGTTATGGTGATTTGAAAAGTATATGATATATACAGGCAAAAAAATGGTAAATGGAGACAAAACAAACTCTAACCGGTGATAGTATTATATCACGCAGTTTCGTCAAAAGCATATTAAGTAGAGGTTGAGTCCAATAGGCAAGCTAAATTCTTCTACCATTACACAAATAGCGCAAACTAGTCTCCTCTTCAAATTAAAAAGTTGCCTTAGATAGTAAGATCAATATTTTAAGAACATTTTGCCATATGTAACAACAAGTGCTTATTTTCAAAATGTTGGATCTATTACCACACATGCAACTTGTCAAGGTTGGTCATACCAATTGAACCCAAACCCCAAATCAAGTTCCATTGACAAAGTTAAACAATAGCAAGATTTATTTTGCATTTGCTATGTTCAATTGATGATGCAAAGTGAGCATGGCATTAGAAATGATTTACATTATGTATTGTGTTAATATATCAGAAGATTACAACTTGTCAATAGCATAGCATGACATGGCATGAGTTTTTGCGATTGCTAGGTTCAGTTGTGCAACTAGAAATATCCAAATCTAAAATCTATAAATCATCGTCTTATTAAAAATTACTACTTAAACTAGTCTTGGTATGCTTAACAAAGGCCCCAACAAATAAACTTGCTATCTCCCGAAGGATAACCAAGAAATTGTTCAAGGCAATTTGGACCCAGGAGTAGAAAGTTAGATGTGCGGTTTAGTGATACCTCACATGCACACCACTCTCTCTCTCTCTTTTTCTAATGTCGACACCTCTCTCTCACCGCCCCATCTCTCTCTTCGAAAAAAGGTTCACTATCTAAATTATGCTCCCAGTCACAATCGAGAGAGGTTATATAAGAACCAACTTTTCTATAGCAATTGAGCATATCCACTGCATCCTCTCCTTTCTTGGTCGAATGCATTCAGCTGCCATGTCCAACAACAGCGTCATCACCAAACAAGTATGGAAACAAAATTTCGTGGATGAGTTCTGCTTCATGTGGGAGAGGGCCATGATGGCGGGCTACAAAATTGTCTCCCTTAACACCCGCCTTCTGCTATGCCAAGAAAGAATCCCTGCAGCAAACGCCTGGGGCGACTCGGACGCCAACTACTCGGCGCTCGCGCAGACGACCGATAGGTTCAAGAACATAGTGAAGGTGGGGTTTGCCTTATGTGACGGACTAGGGAACTTGCCACGTTGCAGGAATACGAAGAGGCCCTGCATATGGGAGTTCAACCTCATGCCACTAGAAGAAAGAGCTTATTCTGAAAGGGAGGAGAGCTTCTTGGACGAGTTCTGTGGTGGCGTCAATGCTGAGCAGCTGAGGAGGCAAGGGATCCATCCGAAATTCTTGTTCGACTGGCTCATCAACAACGACATGGTCCAAAATGACAGCATCAGTTGGGTGACCTTCAAAGGTGGGCTGGACTTCATGGCGGTGCTAAGGCTTGGGTTGCAAAACACTCCAGGAGTGCACCTTGAGCGCGAGCAATTCTTTAGGCAGCTCCGTGATTACTTCCCAGTGTTTTATGACATGGCTGCAGTGCTAGGTTTCGATCCAGTGGCCGATAATGGGACGATCGACGTCTCGGCCCGATCACTTAACGTGTGGAGGGAAGACATGCCTCCTCATGGAGCGGCATCTGACAGTCTGCTAGCACTACGAATGTTCATGGAGATCAAAAGGCGCATGTATATGAAGACGTTGAAACCAAACTGCCCCCTGCTGGAGAAGAAGGAGAGGATCCTCTTTGGTGTCACCTCCGAACAAGAAGCAAATGCTACGCCTACGTTTAAGATGGCACCTTTCTGATCATTAGGATGGCTCTTCAACTGCAGTCTTGAGTGTTTCTGTGCCTTTTCCCTTTGTTTCTCCCCCAACATTTTCTTCATGTTGTGTCGTCAATGGTGGGGTGTCCTGCGTCAAGTTTGCATGCACCTATAGTAAATTTCTCACCTTCTGGCTGGTTTTCTCTCTTTTTCAATAACATGTCATTCCTTTCTTGTAAAGGAAAAAATTATCAGTTATGTTGTTATTTGCTGTTTCTTGCATCGGTCTCGTATCTTTTCTTGCTTAAGTTTTCCAGTTTGGCCTGCATTAATGCAGTTACTTTTCCTAATTAGGAGGAATATTAGCTGATCTATTTGTCATAGATAAAGAACTCTCTTTTTCTGTTAGGGCGACTGATCACTGTTGAGGGTCACTGTCTCTTGTTTGTTTATACTAGCTATTGTGCTTTTTAATTTTGATTCATTGTTTTTTATTTGTATTGCCAATTGCATTAATTATTATTTTATTTTTATGTTTGGATATGTGTTTTTCTGTTCTGCTCTTTCTAAAGGTCAACGGATTGCTTCATTGAAGACATTAATTTCTACCACGCACTATATATATGCCCTTTATTTAATATTGATTTTTGTATGGTATTGATATCTCTACCATAAATCTATGTTTTCTGCTTGACATTCTTTTTTTCACAAATTTAAAATCGCCCCCATATTCTCTTTCGTGCAACATCTCTCTCTCTCTCTCTCCCTTCCTTAATGAGATAGGATCAATATGATGAAATATTATGTTGTGAAATCTATTGATAGTTAATTAAAATATCTTAATTGTTTTTTATTAAATAAAGTTCATCTTTTTTTTACTTGTTATGTTTTTCATTACACTTTAACAGTCAACTTCCTTTTTCTGAATCATATATATGATATTTTTCAACCAAGACAAGTGAGTTTTCTCTATTACGTAGGTCGTAGTTGATTTGGCTAATTGTTTTAGCAGTGATCAACAAGATTTAGAAAGCAGTGGTGGATCAGAATCTCCTTGATATTTGGAGCAAAGAATGTCTGTTAATTTTGAAGCAAATTCAATGGAATTGTCGAGATACTCAGTATTTTGATCTACTGTCTCTCTCTCTCTCTCACTCTCTTTTTCTCTCTTTCTGTGTGACACAAAGTGGACCAGACCAGACGTACAGCGGATCTTGAGCTGACAATTCCTTTGAATTTGAATTACATATATCTATTTATTTGGATCCCTGTTCCTATCTCAAATTATAAGGACCCAAGAAAGGGGTATAAATTCATGCAATTGGATTCAAGTTAATTCAAATCTAGATAATTTGATCCAGACCCATTGGTCCTCTATTTTTCTGTTTAAACTATTCCACTTGTAAAAGGTCATGGAATGTTAGAAATTTTGGCTTTCTCTCTTGTTTATTTTGTTTCCCTTTTCATATTTTTCTTAATCTATAATTAGTTAAAGATCAGTTTATTCCTCCTCATCCATTTTAGTTTGTTTCTCTTTTGTATTCATTGGTCGATCTTATAAGGACCCAAAAAAACCTATTCACCGCATCAAGTTTGTGAGACAGGAGAAAGAAAAATTAGGCATTGTCTTAAAATATCAGAAAAGAAAAAGTTATTTGATTCTAAAGTAAGAAAAATACAAAGAAAAAAGCAAAACAAATAAATTAACAAAGTATGCCAAATTCCAACAAACTCTGTGATATGTGGTTTGCTGCTAACTAATTTCCATTAAGTCTGACAATGGTTACTACATATCTCATTAATATGCAAGACATTGATATCAAACATCCAGGTCACCATCTTGGCTCGTTCGTGGTGAATCTGCTACATGTGTTCTGTCGGAGCGAATATCCCTAATGAACCCATAGGAGATGTCTGGCAACAATAACATATTGTTATTGTCCCATGAATGTGTCCCAAAAAAATACGGCGGATTCATGAAACACTGTCATGAGTGTCTTATTAATCTGTATCAATTTTTGGGCACATTCATAGGACAGTAACACTGTGTTATTGTTACCCAACAATAAAATACAGATGAGAACTTAGGTTAGGGTCATGTCTGTCGATGGCCCTGGGAAATAGGAAGCCTGAGGAAGAGGGTGAAGGTATTGGCTAAGATTTGTTCTCGGGTATAGGTATGGATTTAGTTTTAGATATGTTTTTTGGTTTCTAACATGTATGGATTTGAGTTTGGATATGGATTTTGGCTTGCAATAATAAGTTTGGCTTTAGGTACAATTTAAGATATGTGCTCAGATTTTCGGTTGATTATAGATTTTTGGATTTCAAATGAATTTTGGGTTAAATTTAGGTTAGGATTCTATTCTAGTTTGGTTTGAACCAAATAGGATTGTTTATTCCGAAGTTGTCTGCGGGCCCTAGATATGGATGGGGGGACCATTAGGGATTATTTGGAAATAATAACAGTTTGTTACTATTAAATAAACCTACCCCCAAAAAATTGGGTAGATTCATCAAATACTGTAATAAAGTGATTTTTAATTTGCTCCAATTTTTTAAGTAAATTCATGGAACAGTACCAAACTATTCCCATTGCCAAACAACCTCTTAAAGGTCAAGTTTTATGTGCAACAGGCTTAGTGTTTTGAACTCGAGGTGATGGCCAAACTGAAATCTGTGTTATCTTGGCTCTGTCCAAGATCAAATTGCAGTTCTTTTGGTCAGAATTCGGTCATAGTGGGTTTTAAAGCATAGATCAAGGCAAAATAAATTGGTTTTGGAATATAATAGTCCAGTGATGCTCCTGGAGTCCAGCCAGATTGGCTAAGAAGGGCAAGGACTAGGGAGGTCAACGGATTGGGTTCAGATTGAATATATCATTTACCATATCCGACATATAAGATATTTACATAATCGGGTTCGGGTTTGGATTTGAATTCAAATAAAAATTATTCCACACCATATCTGAATCGGATCTGACTCTAATTTTTTACAATTTTTGTTTAATCCAATCTGAATTTGAGTTCATATTTGAATCTAGTAAACTGAAATCCAATTTCATATCTGAATCTAATGATCTGAAAATCAGTTTCACTAATTAGCTAATCTAAAATATCAATAGCTCTATTGTGGATCCAAAATATCCAAATTCTAGTAATATTTAATGATGCAAATCAAAAACCTAATTTTTCTATAAATTTAATCAGCATATGTAGAAACAATTAAAAAAAAAACACACACACACACACAGATCTGAGAGAACCTGCTCATCAAAGGAGGCGATGACATTCATTATAATTCCTGATAATAACTTCTAGGTTCAAACATGATATCAAATGGTTTCAGTCACAACATTCATTATGCCCGGCTGCTCCTTCCCGAGGTGAGCTCGGTGCGAGAGTCGCGCCATTGATCAACCTTGGGATAGCTCTCGCTCGGTGCATAGTCGGCCTTCCTGGCCGGCCCTGTCTCAGATACATAGGCTGGTCTATGATGGAATCACGTCAGATCAACCCACCTTGGGCTGAGCCTGCCCCAAAGTCGGAGTTGGAGGGCACCTCACTTGTAGCTCCGTAGCATCCTCTCATGCGGGACTGCTCTCTCCTTGATCCCACTCTACCAATTTCCCAACAATGTGGGCCATCTTGGCACACCTTGCACCTATGCAAGATCCGTCGGGGAATCGAGGGCTCATCTGGCATCTCAGCTGCCCTTCTAGGTAGATCTCTTTGATATGGCTTGGGTGGATCACATGGAATACAAGGTGAAGTCGTGCTCTACCGCAATTGTGCTCTACTGATACGAGGCATAGTCATGTGATAGTATTGCTTCATCTTGTGCTGGGTGTGCCTAAGGTCCTTGTGTAGAACCTAAAGGATCTCATCTCTATCTAAGAGGGTTCTCGGTTCTCCTCACTGGCAAGCCATGGCTCATAGGTGTGTAAGGTGAGTGGGGCTCGGCTGTACATTTCCTGATATGGCATCATTCCCATAATGGTATGGGGGCTGGTATTATATGTCCATTTGCACCATGACAAATACTTGGTCCAAATCAAGGGTTTGTCACCGGCAATGCTCTACAAACTGGTCTCCATGGTGCAATTCACCACATCTGACTGCCTGCCCCGTTTGGGGGTGTGTGTTGGACTAAAAAGAATATGTGACCCTGCAATGCGTGTATATTAGTTGTTGATGAATCTATTATTTTTGTTGCACACTATGGTACAGGGCATCCCATGGTACTTACCAACATAGTCCCCGTATTCCTCCGCAACCAGTATGGGGAAATAGAGCCTCGGTAAGGGAGCAAAGAGACCATACTTGGTGAACTGATCAACTATAACTAGAACGCCCTCTGTGCCTTCAAATTGTGGTAGTGAATCTATGGAGACATCCTCCCAAGGACGCACTTGTATGGGCAAGGGGCAGAGGTGGCCCGGAGGATTCTGTTGACATGTAGTGCACCGCCACACATATCTCATCAGGGCTTGGAGCCCTTCCTTCAAAATTCAGCTACAATGTGCATCATGGTATTGTTTACTCTTTCATGCTTGGCAGAAGGAAGCCCATGATGATAATCAATGAGTTCACGGGGCATGCTCCTTTGGCACGACTATCTTGCCACGTCGACATAATATGTCATTCCCATCGCATAATCAATAATACTGCTTAGATAGCCCTAGGTGAATGATAGTCGGCAGTTCTCCGACAACGTGGTTCTTTGTAGCCGACTGCAGCTTCTCCAATTACACGCAGAACACACAGGTAAGTTCATGTGTGGTTCTCGGAACCTATCGGTGGTTGTCATTTTTCCGACAACAGACTGTTGGGATTTCTCCCTCATGCATACACAAAACCAAACGTATGCTCTAAACAAAACAGGATCATGCTCATGCTAAATCATCGAATTAAACAAAACTTTAAACTTAAAGCGGAAGCGTACCTGATTCCATCTGAAGAACTGGACGGTAGATCGCGGGGTAGGATCTTCCAAGGTCTTTGCGGCCGCACGTGAGGTCTCTCTCAGATGGGGAAGAGACAACCCTAGAAACCAACGTTTTAAGCAACCATTGCACGACCCCGGGGACCACTACCATTTTATAATGAGGACAATTACGGATTCCACCCATCAAAGAGTCCGTAATTGCGTACTGGTATCTATACATTTCAAAATTACCCCATACCATCTAAAATGACGTAATATCCCAAAACGCAATCACTTAAGCGGATATTTACTTTAAGATAGCCATAATGTCTGAAATTCCTCATAGACATATGCCGGCCCACCAAATGATCTTACAATCTCCCACTTGGGCCAAATATGTCTTTATACATTCATACATTACACAAAAACTTTAGGAGCTCATAATTGCTATTTTATTAAACGTCATTTTCACCAATCTCGTCCATGACCATATCAATACAGAACCAAAGCGGTTTTCACTATAATAAAATTAGCTAAACCTTCAATGATCACAAATGTTAACATAATCAATGACATAGATCTGATATGGATGCATAGCATGAGAATTACACGTAATGTGATTACAACATGCCTATTCTCAACTGGTCCAACTTTAAAACCTTATGGAGATCAAAACATAACCGCATAAACACAGAATGGAACCAAAGAACTTTAAACTTTATTCAGCAGAAAAACTGAATATGTGTCCATACATAAGAGCAAACAAAATACAAACTCCCACTAAACCAGCACATCATCCAAGGATAACACCCCTATATGAACAACATGTTCGTGAAAGACCTTATGTGTTAAATCCTTGGTAAGTGGATCCGCAATGATGGAGTTTGTCCCAATATGCTCTAAAGACACCTGACCATTCTGTATCCTCTCTTTAACAGCCAAAACTTAATGTCGATGTGCTACGACTTTGACAAACTGTGGCTGTTATAAGAGTACATGACTGCTGAATTATTGTCACACAACAACCATAGTGGCATTTCTATACCACTCACAATGCGCAGCCTCGTGACAAAATTCTGCAATCATAAAACCTAATTGGATGCCTCGTAACATACTATGCTACTGTTTTGGCATCTAACAAAGTCAGAATTTGAATACCCAATGATCTCCCACTGGTCTGACTTCCTGTATGTAAGCATAAAATCTTATGTTCTTTGTAAGTACCTCAAAACTGTTTTGACTGCTTTCAAATGATCCATACCAGGATCATTTAAGTATCTGTCTAACAATACAACGATAAATGCAATATTCATACGAGTACAAACCTGAGCATACATGAGAATTCTCACAATAGACAAATAGGGAATCATTTCCATTTCCTTAGATTCGATTTCACTTTTGGGGCACTGTTTGAGACTAAACTTGTCTCCTTTAGCAACTGGAGTATCTCCTGGCTTACAACTTTTCATGTCATATCGCTGAAGCACCTTATCAATGTAGGCCTTTTGTGATAATCCAAGAATACCCCAAGAACGATCTCGAAATATTTAGATCCCTAATACAAAAGATGCACAACCAAGATCCTTCATGTCAAACTTTGTTGACAAAATTTCTTAATTTCATGCAATATGCCCACATCATTACTTGCCAGCAATATATCAACGACATATAAAACCAGAAAGATAAATTTGCCCCCACTGAACTTTTAATATACACATTCATCAACCAAATTAGTTTCGAAGCCAAAAGAAACTACAACTTGATGAAATTTGTAGTACCACTAACAGGAATTTTGCTTTAGCCCATATATGGATTTCTTGAGTTTGCAGACCATTTTCTTTGCATCACCTGAAACAAAGTTTTCCTAGTTGCACCATATATATCGTTTCATCAATGTCTCCATTTAGAAACGCTGTCTTAAGATCCATCTGATGCAGCTCTAAGTCAAAATGAGCTACAAGTGCCATAATAGTCCTGAAAGAGTCTTTCGATGAAATTGGAGAGAAAGACTCTGTATAATCAATGCCTTCCTTTTGAGTAAAACCGTTTGCAACAAGACGTGCCTTATGCCTTTCGATGTTTCCTAACGAATCCCTCTTGGTTGTAAATATACATTTACAACCAATGAGTTTCACATCTTCAGGCAAGGGAACAACTTCCCATACGTCATTATCCATCATGGACTTTATTTCCTCATTCATGACATCTATCCACTCAAGAGATTTAGAACTCTTTATTGCTTGCTGGAGGTTGACAGAATCATCCTCCATTAAGCCCATATCAACATCATGTTCTTGGAGATAGACAAAATCATTTGAAATTGTATTTCTCCTCTCTCTAGTGGATCTCCTCAGTGGCACCTCTACTTGATTTTCTTGAGGTTGTTGAGTTTGTTCTTCAGTATGGAGATCGACATCATTGCCTTCTTCTGAATGGAGTGGACTCAGGTCCCTCTTCAAAGGCAATGCTTCTAACCTGATCACCTCCCCAAACTCAATATGCTCAAAGAAATGGGCATTTCTCGTTTCAAAGAAAGACTTACTGTATGGATTATAAAACTTATAACCCCTTAATGTTTGTTCATTTTCCCTTTATACATTCAATGCAAACTTTAAAGTCTGCAAAATCAAGGGACTTAAGAATTCCTTTCAACATAAGCATTTTATTCTATTTCTAGAGATATATCCTAAGCGCTTATGTCACAACATAATGGAATTCTCATTAGCTAATTTTCTTTCAGTACCACTAGACATAACATGCAAGGTTTCATGATATGAAGCAACCGTATCAAGCAAATAGAGGTTATCGATACTTGACAAAGAACCAGTGGCAATTAAATTTGAATGCAGAAACAACTTAAATCTACTTCCTCCAAATGAACAATAATAACCAAATTTGTCCAACGAGGAAATAGAAACCAAATTCCGTCTAAAAGACGATACCACATAAGTTTCTTTCAAATTCAAATAACTACCAGCCTTTAACATTAACCGAAAATCTGCTATGGCTTCAACCTTCGCCTTCTTGTCATCGCCCATATAGATGAATCTTTCAGCATCATTTGGCGTTCGACAATTTAGGCAGCCTTGCACAGACACTATGTGAGTAGTAACACCAAATCTACCCACGAAGTGTTTCTGGGTACTGAAGTTAAATTAACCTCAAAACAAACCAAAATGAGAAGTGTACCCTTCATTTCACGTCATGCGTGATACTTAGTACAATCCTCCTTCATATGACCATCACCCTTACAAAAGAAGCAACCTAATTGGCTTTCCTTATGCTTCTTCTGTTTCTTAATGAGTGACTGGTCCTTAATAGTCTTTCTTTTCTTACTTGAAAAATCGAATTATTCAACTAACTCAGGAATAATACTCAAAATGTGCAAATATCATATAAGCAGAACTCACTATACAAAGAACAAACCAAAGCATGCTCACAATCAATACATGTACAAAAATGAAACAACAAATATAAATGAATTTAAATACAATGACCCAAAACCCATCACAAGGTACCGGTGCAACGCTAATATCCAATCTTTGGATTGAAATACTAACTGCAAGTGGTATCCTTGGTCAACAATGAATATAGATAATTAACCCTGTCAAACAACGAGCCTATCTTTGGATTGACTCGCAATTCACATGGAAACCTAAAAAATTATCACATATTCATTGTCCTGTATACTTAAACCTGACCAAACAACAATCCTCCTTTGGGCTGATCATTGCCCGCATGGATTAAGTATACTATCATCCATTGTTCGAAACAGGCAAATTCGTACAATAGAGGTCACTTTGGCGACATAAAGTACAAACTTACTCTTTTAAAACAACAGACATGGCCAAAGATCAAATTCATAATCCAAACATTCATCTAAAGCACACCACAATTAATAACATGCAAAACATGATACATGAATTAAAATTTATCTACAAAATTTGCCATTCATTGAATCTAAAACCAAATGATTCAATGGTGTGACACATACAAAATTGTCTTACATGAATCCAAAACTTGATGCATAAACCAAATTACATACAAATTTGCCCTACATTAAATCCAAAACCAAATGATTCAATGATATGGGCCCAAAAGAGTCCAAAATTTCATAAACCGATACCATAATTGTGCTTAAGTGGGTCAAAAACCACTGAATCGGCCTTAAAATGGCCCGTATCGGTCTTAAACCACAACTAAAACACCCACATAGCCCAAAACGGGGGTGAACCGGTCTAAAAATTGGACGAACCGGTCAAAAATAGACCTTATCGGTTCCAAAACCCACTGAACCGGTTAAAAATTGCTAAAATATGTTCCAAAACTAAATGAACCGGTCTGAAAAGCCCTGAATTGGATCCAAAACTGAATGAAACGGTTCTAAAATGGTCCGAATCGGTTTTATAAGGTCCGAAAAGGGTCTGAACTGGTTCCAAAACAGAATGAACCGGTTCTGTTTTAAAACCAAACTGTATGGATATGGTTCGGGTCCGGACGGACCCGACCCGAGAAAACTTAATGCGGGCGACGGGGCGAGCGGCAAAAGAGCAAACATTTTTTTTTTTTTAAACTTTATGGATCTGAGTTGGGTCAGTCCTGACCCGACCCGGATCCTACCCGCCTCCCGCTCGACCGTCGGCCTTCGCCGCTGCTCGCCTCTTGTGCAGTGACTGGACGGCGAATGGTGAAATCGCCTCCGGCGGGCCACCGGGGGCCTTGGGTGGGCGCCGGTGGATGCCACAACGCCGGACGGCGACGGCTAAGTCGCCGGCAGGTCTATGACGGGCCGTCGCCCTCCCTGCCATCGATTTCCTTGTGCCCTAGTATTCAGATTTGGGCATGGTGTAAAACGCGGAAAACGACAGTGGCGGCAGCAGGAAAGCCACCGGCTGGAGCCGGCAGGGCCGTCCAGTGACAGAGAGCTGCCCGGCAGTGGAGATGCCAAAGATGGGTGTTGGAATCGAGCGAACCCATTTCTCTCGTCCCTCTGCCTGTTCCTTCAGAAAGCGAACGAAGAAAACGGCGGAACAGAGGTGGGTGGTCGCCGGTCGTCGCCCGAAACGGCTGTCACAGCCCGCCTTGCTGCCATAACGACCAGCCCCGGCACAGGCCCCACGCCAGCCGGTGCTCTTCCCTGTCGTGGATCCTCCCTCTGGTTCTTCGGTTGCTAATGGAAACCGACGGCTTCCATCGCCCACGCGATGGATGCCGTTGCCCCAATTTTTTTTTTTTTTTTTTAAAACGCAGCCAAGAACAGGGAAGAACCAAACGAGAAGACGCACAAAATCATTCAAAATTCAACGATTTAACGAAGAACATGGGCTCTGATACCAATTGTTGGGATTTCTCCATCATGCATACACAAAACCAAACGTATGCTCTAAACAAAACAGGATCATGCTCATGCTAAATCATCGAATTAAACAAAACTTTAAACTTAAAGCGGAAGCGTACCTGATTCCATCTGAAGAACTGGACGGTAGATCGCGGGGTACGATCTTCCAAGGTCTTTGCGGCCGCACGTGAGGTCTCTCTCAGATGGGGAAGAGACAACCCTAGAAACCAACGTTTCAAGCAACCATTGCACGACCCCGGGGACCACTACCATTTTATAATGAAGACAATTACGGATTCAATGCGGGCGACGGGGCGAGCGGCAAAAGAGCAAACATTTTTTGCGAAACCCCGCGCGGTAGGCAGCGGGTCAGACCCGGGTCGGGTCAGGACAGATCCGACCCGGATCCATAAGGATTATTAAAAACCAATTGTTGGGATTTCTCCCTCATGCATACACAAAACCAAACGTATGCTCTAAACAAAACAGGATCATGCTCATGCTAAATCATCGAATTAAACAAAACTTTAAACTTAAAGCGGAAGCGTACCTGATTCCATCTGAAGAACTGGACGGTAGATCGCGGGGTAGGATCTTCCAAGGTCATTGCGGCCGCACGTGAGGTCTCTCTCAGATGGGGAAGAGACAACCCTAGAAACCAACGTTTCAAGCAACCATTGCACGACCCCGGGGACCACTACCATTTTATAATGAGGACAATTACGGATTCCACCCATCAAAGAGTCCGTAATTGCGTACTGGTATCTATACATTTCAAAATTACCCCATACCATCTAAAATGACGTAATATCCCAAAACGCAATCACTTAAGCGGATATTTACTTTAAGATAGCCATAATGTCTGAAATTCCTCATAGACATATGCCGGCCCACCAAATGATCTTACACAGACTTCAAACAAGAAAGTGGCGATTCTTCTGGCGGTTGCAAATGCCCGAAGCACTCAAGTGGTATCGCCCCTGCATCTACAATCTAGTGAGCTTTCGAGTCATATTGAATAAATCTCACCCCATTTCATTGGACTTGAGAAGCGTTGTTCCACTTGTCGTTTTTCTGGCATCAAATGGGCACTAGTGACTTCTCCGGCCGAGCATCGCACGGGTATAATGAGCATCCCAATGAGTGCCCAAGCACCACCCATTTGCATTCTGTCATATTTGTGTCCCCTCTATCTCTACCTATCGCATTTCTGGTAGATAGACGACCGGCGACATCAACGGTAGACGACGTCTCTCCTAAGCATCATGATCACCCAGGTGAAGTCCCAAGCCTACCCCGTTCTGAATTCTCCTCCATTTCATCATATTTCACTATCGTGTTTCTCCCCTCTGTTTTTTCGGTGGATTTCATGCAATATCTTTTCATTTTAGCAAATGTGTGTATTCCAAGACACAGCCCAAAAGGTGTCGCCTGGTCCTTCCTACTTTTTTATGCCATCTGTGCCCATCCAAGTAGCGGCGGATGCTCGGTCAACATCAAAGATAGCACGCAATTCTGTTTGGCGACCCACTGCTCTCGTCAGCTCTCTCTACAACATCTTCAGAACATGGAGCCTCCTACGCTTGCTTCGTACACCTGTGGTGTTGCCAAGGACCCGGTTCCACTTAGGTGGCATTCTGTTACGGACCCTCTTCTAGGTCAGAACCCACCAAGTGAGTCACTTTAGCTAGTACTTAAGCTTCTTGTAATTAGGTTTCGTATGCAATTATTGAGATTTTAATTCATTTGTGTGTGAGAACTGTCTCTCCTCTCGAACTCTTCTCTCTCCCTCTCGCATGCCTCCTCTCTCCCGCGGTGGTGCTCCCTCCTCTCCCCCTTGCGTCCCCTCCTTTGCGGCACCTTACCCTATTTTCCAAACCCCCACGGTGTGATCCGGCAATGGCAAGCATCCTCTTTCCCTACCCAATCGGCCTAAGGACGATGGCAAGGTGATCCACAACAACTCCGGCATACCGTGGCTCCACTTGACCAGAACAACTCCCCACAGAAGATCAAAGTAGACTTCGGTGCCTTCCTTTGAAGCACAAAAAGGTTGCCGGCGTACCACGTCTCAACTTGACCACGACAACACCCCACGGAAGATCAAAGTAGATTTCGATGCTTCATTTGAAGCACACAAAGATTGAGAGGTTGGATCTGCACCAAGAAGATTGAAGAAGAACGAGCAACGATCGGCTTCAATATCGACTTTAAAATCAAGGTTAGTCTACGAGATTCCTAGTCGGATTACAAGCAAAGTGTTGGGATTGCTCTAGGGTAGAATTTGGCCAAGAATCTAGATCTCTCCCTCGGTGGAAGCCCGAGAGTTAGGCCTACGATTTTACGGGTGAAATCTGCATTAGATCGTCTCTTACAAGTCTTGGAATCAATTATCTATCTCTCGGATCAACCCTTTGAAGTTACATGAAGATCGCACGGTGAAACCAAGCCAAAATCGTTCATTTGTTATCTCGGTTCCATCATTGCTCTCCACCGAAAACAGCAACAAAAAAATACTTGAAAAAGGTGGATTTTGGTGAGATATCAAAGAAGAACTAATATCAAGAGGATCACCAATCAAAGGAGAAACTTTCAGCCGAGTTTGGAGTCAATCCGAGCATTCTAGGCAAAATCTTACTATCGGCCGAAATCTGGCTTTTCCGGTGACCACTGCACTTTTTCCGGTCACCTCTGCAACTCCTGGCATCAATGACAGATCTGCCCTCAACCAAGCTTTAGTTCAAAGCATATTCAAGGGGGTAGTTTAGTCAATCATGTGGAGGACCACATTAGGGGTCAAACTCTAGCCGCTGGTGCTTCATCGTGCGTCCTTAGCAGTCGGCGTCCATTTTGGTAAGTGTATCTGCTTCCCATTTCTGTTCAGCCCTAGCCATTCATCCCTCCATGTGTCGACCACCTAGCCCTCCATCTCCACGCGTTAGCCAGCTGTCCAGTCCTTGCAACATTTTCCCCAAGCCGCTTGCCTTAGCACCTAATCACTTCCTATATTTGAGGAAGAGATTGTCGTGCCATCCAGCATTCCTTTTCCAATTCCTTTTCTCATTTATCAACCCTAATCCGCCAATATCCTACGCCCTAGGTCTGTCCATGTGTCTCTCATTCCGCCCACCAGGTCCACGCTACTCCAGCTGGACCCCACTCCACGTCACCAAAGCCTCCACGCGTCTTCATCCGAGCTACATTTGTGGAAACCTCCACTACACGCCCACATTCTTCCCTAAATCGTCTCTCGTCGCCCTTGACCCATCCCTACCTTTCCCAACCGCACGCCATCACCACCCTTCATTGCCTCCATGTATCCCCCATTTAGATAGGAAGAGATCTCGCCCTTGGCCATTTGGCCCCTCACCATATCGGCTCCAATCCGCCACAACTTACCCTTCCAACAATTTAGGAAGGTGCGGCCCCACTCCATCGTGTCGTTAGCAAGCCCTAGCTGTTTTCAATCTTGGCCATGTGTCATATAGGTGGTGCTGCTTAGCCAGCTACCAAATCTGTTGGGATCCTCGCGCGCCACCTAGAATCTGCATTTGGCAACCCTTGACCGATCAACCTCCCCTATTTTTGGCAACCTCTTAGCCGCCGCAACCCCTTACCCAATCTTCTAAACCCTAGGCGCCACTTGATTAGTAAGTGGAACCCAATCCCACCACGTGTCTTCAATCCCTACCTCATGCTAACCTCTCCTTCATCCATCTTGGCCTCTCCCTAAACTGTTCATCTCTGTCTCGCCTAAACCTAACCTCCTTTCCCTAGTTGCCCCTTTCCAAGTTAGCCCTATGATCATTTGAACCTAGACCTAACCCATCCAACCTAGCTCACCTAAACCGCCCAAAACTACCCCATTCACCGGTTCTTCATCTACTCTTCACCTTGACCGAGCCGACCCTGAGAGCCCTTTTTAACCTAACCCTCAACCTAGCCTTAGTTAGGACTAGGATCAATCGTGAGCTAGGCCAGCCCTTCTAGCTGGACTTGTTGGCCCGTCCTCGGCCCAACAGCGGTATCATCGTCGGCAGTCCCGACACGCATGGCCGAGCCACAGTCGGCATCAGGCAGACACGGCCGAGCTTTCCTCGGCTGTTCTCGCCCGCAACCTTCAGCAGCAGGCGGCTGCAGCTCCTCGGCACCTCTCACTCACCCTTGGCGTGAGCGGTTGGCACTTTTAGGAACCCTTGGGCATCATCCGACTGCAGGCGGCAGCCCTTATTCGCCCTTTCAACCGGCGGGTTCTCTGCACATCCAGACTTCTGATCCTTCAAGCTGCAATACCTGGGGATTGGCATTCGTCCCAGGTCACTTTGCTGAATATAGTCGAGCTAGTCTCGGTTGGTAACCCTCTCAACTTCCTATAGTCATGAGGGTGGTAGTTTTGCTTGCTCTTTCCCTTTTAGCCCGACTACGGCCATCGCTCTTCTTTGTGGTACCTCGGATGCCATTGGCCAAAGACGTGACCGCAGAGGGCTAGCCTTCCTATTGGGTTGGGCGTGGTTTGTTCGCATTAGGTTGTGGTTTGTTTATGGTTTTTGAGTGAGTTGTGAGAGTTCAATTTGTATCGCTGGCCTCACACCCTTTAGTCTTGTAATAGGTTTAGCCTTGGGATTCAGGTTACACCCTCTTGTATTCATTGACCTATTGGATTTGGCATCAGATTCCTGTCTGGCCGAGTAGACTTGTTTATAATTTGTTTAGGTTTTTTATTTTGGGCTTCCTTAAGAAGATCTTGGGAGTAGGATTTCGACAATGGGTGCGACTTTTCTAGTCTCCACCAGTCGGGCCCTAACAATTGGTATCAAAGCTATCTCGGGTATTTATCTCGCAGTTGTGAGCACTTGTTCCTTAGAAGAATTGGCTTCAGAGGGCAGCTACAGCAGTCGACAGATTAGATTTTCATTGTGTTAGTCAGTTGGATTTCTTAGTTCCAGCCACGGTTTTCTATTAGTGTAGTTCACGGCTTTTCTTGCTACTCCTTGGCAAAAATAGGGTTGTGTGCCTTACACACCTGAGGGTAGCTGGGCTCGAGGTGCGTCACCGAGGCATCAAGTGGATGTGGTGATTTAGGCTCCATTCTTGAGCCTGGTCGAGAGCAAGGTGGGACTACCAAGGCACTAGGTGAGTGCAGCAGTAGGCGGGCCAACCCGTCTCCCTTGCCTACGAACACACGGGCAGCGCAGCGGCAGTGTGGTCGGCAAAGTCAAAGTAGCAGTCTAGAAGAGTCTGTTTATTTGGTATTCATCAGAGTAGCAATTAGCAGTTAGTTTTTGGTTAGCAGTAGGGATTTCTTTGAGTTAGTAGATTGCCGTATTCGAAGTGGTGTTTCTGTGGCGTTGGCTGAGCTACTCCCTCCAAATGGGAAAGTCCAAGAAGTAGCCCATTCAAGAGGAGCCTATCCTCAAAGAAGGCCCCTCTAGTCATGATGAACCCCAACAGACAGATTCAGTGGAAGTACAAGTCTTTGCATTGGAAAAGGTAGCTTTTCTGGAGAAAGAGATGGTGAAGCTTAGACAAGATATAGAAAAACAAGATATGGCAAGAAAGAAAGACATGGATGAAATTAAGGCTATGTTCCATGCCTTTATCTCATCTCAAATCACGATGTTGACACAGGGAGAAAGGACAGCCCAATGTCCTAAACCTCTCTGCCTCTTGACAAAGGGAAAGGAATTCTTGGAGGCACACCAAGTCCTCTCGTGGATCTTGAAGTGGAACCAAATCCCTTAGCTTCGCACATTGGTACCAGTAGAGAAGGAGCACGTCTTAATGAAGAGAGTCAACCCGAGCCTAAAGTTTCTCCACTCAACATAGTCCCTCCTAATCGGACTTCTCGAGAGCTACAAGACGAACAAAAAAGGACATCAAACTGAACAACCTATTTCATTCATAGCAGTCAAAACCGAACCTACTATGTGTCTGATGATGAGGATGAAAAGCCTCAACCCCACCGAGAAAGAGGAAATCAGAGGCACGAATAGAGACAAACTCCTACAGTACGTTATGATTTCCCTAGGTTCAATGGTGATGTCCTACATGAATGGGTATTCAAGGCGGAAAGGTATTTCACATGCCAGCATGTACCCTGAGAAGAATGGATTGAAACAGCTACCATGTACATGGAAGGCGATGCGATGAGTTGGTACTTGTGGTACCAACACGGACGTGCAGAACCTACATGGGAGCAGTTTCAGACAGGTCTTCAACTCCAATTTGGGGACTCTACCTTTGTGGATTATGATGAATTAAAGAACTCGGTCCAAACCACAACGGTCCAAGCCTATCAGAAGCAGTTTGAGAGACTCTCCAGTATGGTCTAATGGACCGAAAGATCTCTCATAGGAGCTTTTAAAGGTGGTCTCAAGGAATAGATCAAGATTGATATGAAGACCCAGTGATATGCAGACTTGGGAGAATGTTTCGCAATGGCTAGAATTATAGAAGAGAGAAATTTGCAAAAAAGAGCATTGAACAAGTCAAATAAAACTGAGGGGTACTGTGGGAAAGGAGCTCCATCCAAAGCTCCTTATGTGATGAAAGAAGAGGCTAGATCAGCCTTTCCAAAACTGCCAGTCACTTACATCACTAGCCAAGAATGTGAAGAAATGAGGCGCAAAAACCTGTGCTACAAATGTAAAGAAAAATGGGATCCAATTCACAAGTGCAAGTTTATACGCGTCTTTGGAATCATAGAGAGTGATAGTGAAAGTGAAGGCAAGTCAAAAGGAGAATCGGACTCACCAGAGGAAGAAAAAGACTCCCCCAAACCACAAACCACCTCCAAAGCCAAGCCTGAGCAAGAAGGAGCTTATCATTCCATGATGGATCCCCATCGGCCAAATGCGATGCAAATTGTGGGCAAAATTAAAGGAAGAAAAGTGGTTGCCCTCCTCGATTCTAGGGCAACTCATAACTTCATGAGTATGGAGATGGCCCAAACAGTAGGTCACCCCTTGACCTCACAGTCGCCATTGACAGTAATGGTTGGAGACGGATCTCGTCTATCTTGTTCGCATGCTTGCAATAATGTAGACCTCACGCTCCAGAAGATACCTTTTAAGGTTGATCTATTGGTCCTACCTATTGGCGGGATAAATGTGGTGTTGGGAGTGAAATGGCTGAAAACCTTAGGAGTCATTTCATGGGACTTTAGGAACATGACAATGAGCTTCCTAAAGGAAGGAGGTGACATGCCTATCACCTTGAAGGCAATGAGCACAAGTGTTGAGCCTAAAGCCACTCTGAAAACCTTAGTGGCTCAACAACCAACCTTTTGGGTTGCAGCAATGGCCACGGATGTGCCGAATGTAGAAGAGACAGAAGTAGAGGTTGTGCCAGTGAAAGTGCAGGCAGTATTGAACCAGTTTGAGGATATATTCGCAGAACCGAAAGGCCTTCCACCTAAGAGGGCTTACAATCTTGGATAGTAATGGCTCAAGGAGCCGAGCCAATAAATGTCAGACCGTATAGATATGGGTACAACCAGAAGGCAGAGATAGAGCACTTGGTAAAAGAAATGTTCGAAGGAGGCATCATCAGGCCTAGTAGTAGCCCCTTCTTTTCTCTTGATCTACAGCCAGAGTGAAGAACAACTTGCAGAGCACCTTGCTATAACTCTTCAGATTCTTTGTGACCATCACCTTTATGCGAAGTTGTCCAAATGCAGTTTTGGACAGTCTTCTATCAGATACCTTGGGCATATTGTGTCACGAGATGAGGTTTGGGCAGACCCTGACAAACTGCATGCCATGGATAAATGGCCACTGCCCAAGGATTTGAACGGGCTGAGAGGATTCCTTGGTCTCACAGGGTATTATAGGAGGTTCGTTCAGGGTTATGGTATCATCGCCGCTCCTCTTACCTAGATGCTCAAGAAAGGAGCCTTTCAGTGGATAGAAAAGACCCGGGCAGCATTTGACAGATTAAAATCAGCCCTAATGACCACGCCTGTACTTACATTACCTGACTTCAACAAAACTTTCATAGTGGAAACTTATGCATGTGATGTTAAAGTTAAGATGGACACCCCATTGCTTACATGTCCAAGGCCCTCACTAGTCGGGCCAAACCTCTTCAACTTATGAGAAAGAGTTGCTTGCAATAGTCTTAGCAGTGAAAAAGTGGTAGTCGTACCTTATTGGGAGCAAGTTTGTGGTAAAAACGGACCAGAACAGTTTGAAGTATATACTCAAGCAGAGAGTCTCCACCCCTATGCAGCAACATTGGCTAGCTAAGCTACTCGAGTATGACTTCAAGATTAAGTACAAAAAGGGGTCTGAAAAATATGGCAGCAGATGCCTTGTCCCGTTTAATCGAGCAGTCGATGACATTGTCAGTAGTGGAAATGAATCTGTGGGAAAGATTGGCAACCGACCAACAGGTAGACCAATCACTTAGGCTCATTAAAGCCTCAATCATACAGAAACCAGGATCGATTCCCTTATACAAGATTAGGGGAAATTTTCACTACAGGAAGAACCGAGCAATGGTTCTTCCTGATTCTGAGCTTAAATGAGAGATCCTGTAGCACTTCCATGATACACCTGTTGCAGGACACAAAGGGGTTGCTAAGACCTTTAGCAGAATCAAAGCCCAATTTTGGTGGCAAGGACTGAAAGCGGATGTGCAAAGATATATAAGGCAGTGTGTAGTTTGACAGCGTGAGAAGTACGAGGCCATTAAGCCTCCCGGGCATTTAAATTCAATGCCTATACCTACCAAGCCATGGACGGATATTACCATGGACTTCATCAATGCTATGCCTCACTCAGAAGGCAAAGAAGCCATATTGGTTGTGGTAGACTGATTGACTAAGTATAGTCATTTTGCACCCTGCCAAGAATGTACCAAGGGCCAATGGTGGCAGGTGTGTGCCAGGAATATATTGGTAAACTCCACGGGATGCCTCAATCAGTAGTCTATGACAGAGACTCCATTTTCATGAGCGCATTCTAGCAGGAGTATATGAAGATGATGGGTACAACACTTCAATTCAGTACAACTCATCACCCGCAGACAGACGGGCAAAGTGAAATAGTGAACCGATCGTTAGAAACTTATCTGAGGTGCTTCGCGGGCAAAAGGCCAAACACATGGGTAAAGTTCTTATCATGGGTAGAATGGTCGTTTAATACAAGTTGGCACTCTTCCACTGGTATCACTCCCTATAAGGCAATTTATAGATTTTTTCTCCAATCTATACTGAGGTATGAAGGAGGCACAACAGGGGATGACAATGTGGATTGTGAACTGTGCACTAGAAGGTTTATAGATTCTTTCTCCAATCTATACTGACTCCCTCAAGAAAAACATCGCTAAAGCGCAGAACCGAATGAAGTAAATATACGGTAAAGGCAAGAAGGATCAGGAATTTGAAGTTGGGCGGTATGTGTGGTTGAAGAGGTTACCACTAAAGCAGAGATCTCTTATGGGTCAGCCATATTCAAAACTTTTACCTCGATGCTATGGACTGTACTCAATACTATAGAAAGTAGAGAAGGCAGCATGCCGACTGGGCCTTCCCAGGGCAGCTTTAGTTCATCATATTTTTCATGTCATGAGGCTCAAACCCACCAAGTGAGGAGGCTGCAGAAAGCAGCCGACGAGGTCACAGACCTAGGGCAATGTGGGTTCAGGCAAACGGATAGGGTTCAGAAGCTTGAAGAGGCTAAGAAGACACTTTATCAGGTTGTAGTGGGAGGTGTGGGCAGAGCAACTAGGTCCAAGTGCGAGCAACTCAAGGGTATCTCTCAAGGCCTAACTGAACCAATTCTAGGACTTACCGGTTTAGAAGAATCAAACCCATCTGTGAGTCCAAGTCCATGGGTCAATTGAGGTAGTCTAGGATCAAGCCTAGGCAAGAGGGCCAAACCAACCAGGTTTAGCAAGGCGCTCCAAAGAAGACCGAAGTGTGTGCGGCAACCCAGGCGAGTTCCCCACCTTGGGCTCGCAAGGCTCAAGGGAGTTTTAGAAATCTAGGCGTCTCGCCCGAGTTGATTCACTTGTTCTTTGACTATTCATTTAATTCAAGTTGTGTAAAACTGAGACACATTGTGTCTCGAGTAGATTCTTTCATTGCTTTGATTTGGAGTGAACCGGTTCCATCCATCTGTGAACCGAGTTACTTTAGCTAGTACCTAAGATTCTCGTAATTAGGTTTTCATATGCAATTATTGAGATTTCAATTCATTTGTGTGTGAACACTCTCTCTCCTCTCGAACTCTTCTCTCTCCCTCTCGTGTGCCTCCCCTCTCTCGCGGTGGTGCTCCCTCCTCTCCTCCTTGCGTCCCCTCCTTTGCGGTGACTCGCCCTCTTTTCCAAACCCCCACGGTGTGATCCGGCAATGGCAAGCATCCTCTTCCCCAACTGAAGGCTTCATCCTCTTGTTTTCTCCTCTTTCTCGTCTTTCCCTACCCAATCAGCCTAAGGACAACGGCAAGGTGATCCACGGCACCTCCTGCATACCACGACAACACCCCACAGAAGATCAGAGTAGATTTTGGCGCCTTCCTATGAAGCACACAAAGGTTGAGAGGCTGGATCTACACCGGGAAGATTGAAGAAAAACGAGCAATCGATCGGCTTCAATATCGACTCTAAAATTAAGGTTAGTCTACAAGATTCCTAGTCAAATTACAAGCAACGTGTTGGGATTGCTCTAAAGTAGAATTCGGCCAAGAATCTAAATCTCCACCTCGGTGCAAACCCAAGAGTTAGGCCTACGATTTTACGGGTGAAATCTACATTAGATCGTCTCATACAAGTCTTGGAATCAACCATCTATCTCTCGGATCAACCCTTCGAAGTTACGTGAAGATCGGGCGGTGAAACCAAGCCAAAATCATTCATTTGTGATCTCGGTTCCATCATTGCTCATAAACAACAAAAAAGTACTTGAAAAAGGTGGATTTTGGCCAGATATCAAAGAAGAACTAATACCAAGAGAATCGCCAATCGAAGAACTAATACCAAGAGAATCGCCAATCAAAGGAGAAGCTTCCGGCCGAGTTTCAAGTCAATCTGAGCATTCTCGGAAAAATCTTATTATCAGTCAGAATCTGGATTTTCTGGAGTCTCCTGCACTTTTTCTAGTCACCTCTGCAACTCCCGGCGTCAAGGACAACCCTCTACAAAGCTTCAGTTCAAAGCATATTTGTGGGGGTAGTTTGGTCAATCTTGTAAAGGACTGCATTAGTGGTCAAACCCTAGCCACCGGCGTCCATTTTGGTGAGTATTTCTCCTTTCCATTGCGGTTCAGCGCTAGCCCTTCATCCCTCCACGTGTCAACCATCTGGCCCTCCATCTCCACGCATCAGCCAGTTGTCCAGTCCATGCCACATTTGCCCCAAGCCGCTAGCCCTAGCTTCTAATCACTTCCTACATTTGAGGAAGAGATTGTCGTGTCATCCACCATTCCTTTTCTCATTTGTCAACCTTAGTCCGCCAATATCCGAGGCCCTAGATCTGTCCACGTGCCTCTCATCCCGCCAACCAGGTCTACGCTACTCCAGCTGGACCCCACAAAGACTCCACCTCACGCCCTCATTCTTCCTTAAATTGTCTCTCGTCACCCTTGACCCATCCTTACCTTTCCCAACCGCACGCCATCACCACCCTTTATTGCCTCCACATGTCCCCCATTTAGAGAGGAAGAGATCTCGCCCTTGGCCACTTCACCCCTTACCATATCGGCTCCGATCCGCTGCAACTTAACCTTCCAACAATTTAGGAAGGTGCGGCAGGCAAGCCCTAGCCGCTCCCAATCTTGGCCATTGATCTTGGCCAGGTGTCATACATCTGATGCGCAACCCAACTGAGCAATACCAGCTCAGCCACTTACCAAATCTGTAGGGATCCTTGGGCGCCACCTACAATCCGCATTTGGGCAACCCGTGACTAATCAACCTCCCCTATTTCTGGCAACCTCTTAGTTGCCGCATCCCTTTAGCCAATCCTCTAAACCCTAGGCTCCACTTGATTAGCAAGTGGGACCCAATCCCACCATGTGTCTTCAATCCCTACCTCATGCTAACCTCTCCTCCATCCACCATTCATCTTGGCCTCTCCCTAAACCGTTCAACTCTATCTCACCTAAACCTAACCTCCTTTCCCTAGTTGCCCCTTTCCAAGTTAGCCCTAAGCTCATCCGAACCTAGACCTAACCCATCCAACCTAGCTCACCTAAACCGCCCGAGCCAACCCCATCCACCGGTTCTTCACCTTGACCGAGCCGACCCTTAGAGCCCTTTCCAACCTGGCCGTCACCCCAGCCTTAATTAGGATTAGGACTAGTCGTCGGCTAGGCCAGCCCTTCTAGCTGGACTAGTTGGTCCATCCTCGGCCCAGCAGCGGCATCATCGTCGGCAATCCCGGCGTGCGTGGCTGAGCCACACTCGGCATGAGGCAGACACGACCGATCTCTCCTCGGCAGTCCCGTTGGTTGTCCTCGCCCGCAACCTTCGGCAGCAGGTGGCTGCAGCTCCTCGTTACCTCTCGGCCACCCTTGGCGCGAGCGGTCGGCACTTCTCGAAACCCTTCGGCACAACCCTTGTTTGTCGCTTCAACTAGCAGGTTCTCTCCACCTCCAGACTTCTCATCCTTGAAGCAGCAATACCTGGGAATTGTCATTCGCCCTGGGTTACTTTGCTGAATATAGTCGAGCTTGTCTCGGCGGGTAACCCTCTCAACTTCCTATAGTCGCGAGGGTGGTAGTTTTGCATGCTCTTTCCCTTTCAGCCCGGCTACGGCCATCACACTTCTTTGTGGTACCTCGGAGGCTATTGGCCAAAGACACGACCGCAGAGGGCTACCCTTCCTATTGGGTTGGGCGTAGTTTGTTCGCATTAGGTTGTGGTTTGTTTATGGTTTGTTGAGCGAGTTGTGAGAGTTCA
This sequence comes from Nymphaea thermarum, assembly GCA_011799765.1. NCBI lineage: Eukaryota > Viridiplantae > Streptophyta > Magnoliopsida > Nymphaeales > Nymphaeaceae > Nymphaea > Nymphaea thermarum. The sequence goes on along the minus strand of JAANDH010000080.1, from coordinate 392,208 downwards.
ATTTGTATCGCTTTCGATTGTATTGGCCTCACACCCTTTAGCCTTGTAGTAGGTTTAGCCATCTGATTCAAGTTACACCCTCTTGTATTCCTTGACCAATTGGGTTTTGCGCCAGGGTCCTCTCCGGTCAGGTAGACTTGTGTATAATTTGTTTTGGTTTTTTATTTTTGGCTTTTCAAGAAGATCTTAGGAGTAGGATTTCGACAGTGGGTGCGAGTTTTCTAGCCTCCACCGGTCAGATCCTAACACATTTCTAACTTCACTGGACAATAATAGAGACACATACACTTCGAGAGAGGCGGATTCCTAGTTTGTCTTCGCTCATCTATGTCATCTGGCCGTGGGTCGACCTGCCTCAGGCGCTCAGAGAACCAGGTACTCCCTCACGGCTTGGATGCATCCCCTCGCATGTGTTGTGCTTCGAGGGCACTGTCGGAGTTCTCTGCTCTACCCAATCCCATGCCATCTACTATTCGGACTCTAAGCTACTTCAGGTGACAAGATCAACTGCGGACGCCGGCCTGTCGACCCATGTTATCGAATGGTTTTTCCTATTATTGCGGACAACTGGCAGTTTGTGGTGCATATTTTGTGATCACGACTCCTTGTCCATGGTCCTTGTTCATTATCAAACTCACTGTAATTTTGGTGTTACAATTCTCCCAGGTGCGGCCGGGATGGCCGAGAGTGAAGTGGCCTCAAGGGAGGAAAATGGGGCCCACACCCTGCAAAATGTCACCCAACCTGTCGGGGCAAGGGACATATGGCAGCCGGTGAGCATTAACAATGATGGCAACCTTGGGCTAATAGCATCGCCCGACGCCAAAAAGCACGAACAGAAGACCCAACCGAGCTTGCCCAGGCCAGTCAGCCGCTTTGGCTAGTCGCTGCAAATGCGCGCCACCAGCATCGGCAAGACCCTACGCTACGGTTTGAGGGACAAGCTAGACTCGGCCAGAGGCTACCGAGGGCAACTAATAGACACAGCCTAGACGCGGAGGAAAACTGCCAGCCACCTCGACCAAACAGAGCTGAGAACAGCCAGCAGCTGCCGACAGACACAGCTGGGAACGCCCGATAGTCTCGAACAAGTGTGGTCGAGGACGTGCAGCGGACGCACATCAACGCGACAGGCATGGCCGAGAGGAGCTCAGCCTGTGCGATTGAAGATGAGGACACAACTTCTTGTAAAGTGGGACATGCTGAGACAACGGTGACACGAAGTCGTGACGTGCCACGTACCGGGTGCGATGCGCATTTGCTAGACGTGGGTCCAGTTTTTGTTAATGGGTCGAGTTTGGGTAGCTTATAAACCCAACCCCCGACCCGCTTGTCTTTTGGGTTTTCAAATGCTTGCAATGGTGAGGTAAATATCCGGACCCGAACCTTTTTACTTGTACTAGGCAGCCAACTTAGGTTTTGTTTTAGTAGCTTGGCCAGTTCATACGATCCGAACCGGCTGGAACTGGTTCGACAACTTTTTTGGCCGGTTGAACCGGTTCGACTGGCATGCGGGCTCCACACGTGCAAATAGGCACGCGTCAGTTCCACACAGAGAACACCAGTCGAGCCGGTTTCTTCTTTCCCACCCGATAAACCCCTTTTTGTCGAAGGAGAACGGACTTTTTCGACCAAGTTGTAACTTGTAAACCATATTCTAAAGTTCGAGAGGGTTTCCTGGTGACCCATTCGCGCTTCTTGCTCAATATCGCCTTCTCATGTGGTACCTCTCTACCTCCCTCCTTCAAACTCCAAAAAATATGGTGGAAAACAATCGACGTGGTTCTTCGGACGTTTATCCCAGTAGAAACAGATGCAGACTATTCTCGGTGATGTGGTTCTTCTCCGGCAATTATGAGCAACTCCGCACACCACCACGACACTTGGATAGCTTCCTTCGATCATGGCAAAATTTTTGGCAGGGACAAATGCCGTCATGACCCCGACAATCCTCCTCTCTACCACCTTGTTCGCGCCAGACGTGGTAGCTTCTCCGCCGGTTAATGTTCCATTAGCTCCTCATCATTTTCGCGATGAACCCCATTGAGAGCCTGCCTACAGTGCGTTGCTCGAGTCTCACTGACCTCCCGAAGTAATCACTAGTCAATTTTCTCTCGATTCGACCTGTTCCTCACGTTAGAAGACCATCGGGGTTCTTAGGTTCGAGTTCCTCTGGCAAGTTTGCCCCTTTCACCATCGTTCGCGATTCCGGTCACCACCCGCATCAAACTTCACGGATAGGAGATTAGCAACCCTAACAAGCCCAAGCTCGACCCATAAGGTATCCTCTCGCGGTCGGAATCTTCAGATTCTTGGCCGTCTCTCTCCCTGTTTCAAGTTTTCTGGTGTCCCCATCGGCCGCTTGTTGCATGGATACGTCGGGCGAGGCCCCAGCTAGTATTCTTCCTCTATCACCCTAATTTTTGGACCTAACACAACCCTTGGTTTGTAGAGCTATAGAATTTTTTTTTTTTTTTGGGGGTGCGTTTCTAGGCGTGATAGCAAAAGTGTCTCGCCACAAGAGACCCCTTCTCCCTGCCATAGTTGAGTCTGAGTGTCTAAGATGGCAAGTGAATGAAAAGACAAGATGCCGTCATTCCCTAGATTGAGCAGACTCCATATGATCCACAGGCCTTCCAATGGCAGGGTTTATTCGAAGTCTTCCTTGACAAAGATAGTATGATCATATAATAATATATTTGTTTTATTATCTGGTGTTTAGATGAAGTCCTGCATGAAAATTGATAATGTGATATGACTATCTTTTTATTAAAAGAAAGGTGACTTGAGAGCCTACTTTTCAATTTATACTATTGTTAATGTAACACTATATCAGCCTGTGCATACTAAATCGGTATGAGCCCATACAAGTTTGCATTTCATCCATTTTTTATTTTCTAAATGAAGTTATAATAATCTATTTTAAATTTTAAAAATAAAAGAAATTGAGGCAATACAGGCCACTATTGAACAATACGCGTATCATCCTGTGCAAAGTTATGATAAAGTCAACATGTCACCAGTTCACAACATACTCAAATTAAAATAATTTCCCTTTGTGCCGAAAACCCATTTTCAAAGTCATGGAGCAAACCACTAAACTAGTTTCCACCGAGCCTTAGATATTATAGGGTGGGGTGTTTCAATAGACTTGGAGGACTTCCTCTTCATTCAATTCCACGGAACTTGTTGCATATTGTGATACTGATTTTGGAGGATCCACCCGAGATAGACTCCTACAGTCTGATTTTGCATCTTTTTTAGCAAGTCTATGTTTTTCTGAAAATGTAGGTAACAAAGGGTAACATTGCCTACCACTGAAGCTGAGTATAAAGCTATGGCTCAAGCTACAACTAAAATAATCTTAGATAAGGTGGCTACAAGAAGAAGTTGAAACTCCAGTCCACAAGGACCACAACCGAACCATATTGATTTGTGATAATATGAGTGCAATTCAGATTGCTAAAAATCCAGAATCCCATGAAAAAACAAAACATATCAAGATTGATTGTCATTTTACAAAAAAAGACATATGAAGAATGATTAATACTTCTTGAACATATAAAGGCTGAAGACCAAGTTGCTGATATATTTACAAAAAACTTACCACCTTTCAAATTCAAAATACTTGTTGATAAACTTAAAATGATGTCTCTTAATCGTCCCAAGTTTAAGAGGGTGTGTTGAAATATACAATTTCTTTAGTCTCTTAAATTGGTCAAAGCCCATATGTGTCCAACTTATCATAACCTGTTTTACTCTACTTCTAAGTGAAAGACATGAATGAAGTCTTTTACTCTACTTCTAAGTGAGCCTTAAACTAGGGCATCGGGCTCTTTAGTGCAACGTGATACTTTCTAGAGTAGCAGCTGAAGGGAGGTAGGAGATGCATTTTTGGAGCTGCTTGAAAATGATGAAACTACAAATGAGCTTAGTACTATCTTGTTATCATGCTTTGACTTAGTCGTTTGAACACCATTTGGACAAAAGTGCCGTGCAGCGACAAGCCTGGACTATACAACTGAGTTCCAGCCAGTTTGTTTTTACTGCTAACAAATTGGAAAGTTTTTGGTTGGCACATCTCATAATTTGAAATTAATTTGAAAGCACCAGAGGTTGACAGGCCTGCACCAACAAACATTTTTGGAGCTGCTTGAAAATGATGAAACTACAAATGAGATTAGTACTATCTTGTTATCATGCTTTGACTTAGTCGTTTGAACACCATTTGAACAAAAGTGCCGTGCAGCGACAAGCCTGGACTATACAACTGAGTTCCAGCCAGTTTGTTTTTACTGCTAACAAATTGGAAAGTTTTTGGTTGGCACATCTCATAATTTGAAATTAATTTGAAAGCACCAGAGGTTGACAGGCCTGCACCAACAATTGAGTTCAAGCCAATTTGTTTTTACTGCTAACAAGTTGGAAAGGTTTTGGTATGCATCTGAAAATATAAAAGTACCAAGTTTTTCTTTACAGCCTCCCAAGAAAGAAATATACAACATTTTGATAATTAAGATAGTGACTAAAGATTCTTTTTTTGACTCCTTTTTCGTTTTTTTTGGGGGGTGGGGTGGGGACGCAGTTATTGCATTGCTCATGCAAGGGAGAGCTAGATACGAGTGGGCAATTTGAGCAAGAAAATTAGGTGATTTGTATTTCACATTTTAAATATACGAGTCCAAGCACAACATGTTACCTGTACAAAAAATGGTTTTGCAGCTTGTAACATGACATCAAATTATCAATCATAGATAATGAAGGACAAGAAGAGCTTCAAATGCGCAATTGAGTTAGAAAATAAGTAGAAGAATTGACAAGTTAAATTGTCAAATTACATCTACTTTTGTGAAAGGCTCACATCTAGGCACTTGGATCTTAGTGCTTTGTATCCACTACTTCCTTGAGCTTCCGACCAAGTGCGTATGCCAGTGGAGGTGGTACTGCATTTCCAATCTGCCTATACTTATTTTTTATGGCTCCTTGGAAAACATACTTATCCGAGAAACCCTGCACATAAACGACCAAGAAACATATCTGAAAACCATGAAATACATACACAAACACACACATGGGCAATTACTTGAGCATGCATTTGTTTTATCCATTTTTAGAACTAGTCAACCAATTAGGTAGTCCAGTCACTAAATCAAATATTTGGTTTCTTCCTTTCTCATTAAGATCAGTTTCTTCTTTAGAAGGTTTCTAGATCATGTGATGTGTTTGTATCTGGCATAGATAGACACAAACACTATATATACATACACTATTATATATATATCTAACTAACTAAGCTATGTCACACGGGTACTCCTCCTAAGGAGTACCCGCACGGCACCAATACGGGTACCGGTACGTACATGGGTACAGCATTAATACAATCAACGCGATACCGGGTACGGTCAACATACTCAGGTTCAAATCGGTCCATTTTCAGATTCGGTCAACTTTGACCAAGTCCAAAGATGTCCATTTTTTATTTTAACAATTTTAAGTTTTTAAATTTAAAAAATAATCTAACGTTAAATTGGTCGAAGAAAACCCTAAACCCTCGACATCTTCTTCTTTCTACCCATTTCACGAACGACATTTGCATTTGGGGCGACCGATGACTTGGGTGGATGAACGGCAGTGACCGGCAACGGCGTACGGTGACCGGCGACTGTGGATGGTATTTGCTTTTGTTTTGCTGATTTCTTCTATTTTCTATCAATGGTTATTACTTTGTCTCCTCCTCATCGTTGATCATGTGCTCTGCACCTTCTCATTTCTTAGATCTCGTAGTTCAGTTTTTCGTCATTTCATCGTCTGTCTTGGAGATGCTATAAACGCCGCACAAGTTGCTGCTTTTTCCTGAATAAGATTTGTTCTCATATGCTTCTGACATTCTGGTATTGTTTGTTTTCTCATCGGTTGAGGCAGTTCTTCTGTGCGTGTTATTTACAACATGTTGAATAGAAATTTTGTTTCTTTTTGTGTGTTATTTACAACGTGTTCGATTTTGGGGAAGTTTTGCCAAAGTTATTCTGTAAAAATCGTGACTGTTTGTGACTTTGGGGAAGTTTAGTGACTGATTCAGTAAAAATTTTGACAGTTTAGTGACTGATGGTCGTCGTGTTCTTTTTTGTGTGTGTCTTTGCAGCTATTCTTAGGTGCTTTTCATATAATTTGTGATAGCTAATAAGGGGAAAAAATGATGCCTACAAGTGGAAGTGGAAATATGGCAAGCAGTAGTAGTGTTAATACCATTGCATTAGAGTTGGATAATCCATCTCAATCTCTTTGGTGCTATGTGAAAAAACTTGGAAAAACACCAGGTGGCGGGAATAATATTTTCTTGTAATTTCTGTAATAAGACACTCACTGGCTCTTATACTCATTGCAAGGCACATTTATTGCATATCCAAGTTTTGGAATTTAACCATGCGAAAAAGTTAGCAAAGAATCGATGAAGCAAATGAAAAAAGAACACGATGCAGCTGAGACGAAGAAATCTTCAACCAAGTCAAATGAACTATCTGTTCCTCTTTATGATATTGGTGAAGATGAAGGTGCTTCAAAAAAAAGAAAAATAAACATGGCAGGCAGGGATACCAAAACATTAGCACAAGTATTCAAAACTATGGGAAGGGCAGGGATGGATAGAAGGATCAGAAGGTTCTTTTTTGCAAGTTCACTTCCTTTTAATATAGCCAGAAGTCCTTATTGAAAAGATGTTACAGGTTTGGCTAATTGTAGTATGAGTGGTTATGTACCCCCGAGTTCAGAAAAGTTGAGAACAGTAATTCTTGCAGAAGAGAAGGCAAACATCAAAAAAATATTAGAAAAGAATAATTTTTCATGAAGACAATATGGAATATTCATTGTTTTTGACGGATGGACTGATATACAAAGACGATCACTGATAAATTTTATTGCTTATTCGCTTGATGGACCAATCTTTTTGAAATGTGTTGATGCATTTGGGAAGTATAAAGATGCTGAGTATTTAAAAGGGCTATTTGTAGAAGTAATCAAAGAAGTGGGTGAAGATAATGTTGTGCAAATTATTGCTGATAATGCTCCAATTTGCCAATGAACAGGGATGAATTTGGCAAATGATCCCAAGTATAGTCACATATTCTGGACTCCTTGTGTCGCACACAGTATAAATCTAGCACTTAAAAGCAATGTTGTAAAAAGCGTATCGTAAGGCGTATCGGTCGGGCTTTAAGATACGCCGTATCGTAACGTATCGTAACGTATCGTAACCGTATCTTAAATTTTAAAAAATAATAATAATAAATCAGAAAAAAATTAAGAAAAAATCGAAAAATTCATAAAAAAATCAGAAAAAATTAAAAATAATAAATTCTTCATGGAAAACATGGTTTAGTCTTTTAGATAATGATATTCTTATTATTTTGCTAAATGTTATAAACTTACGCGTTCACGGTTCATCATTCATACTTCATAAACATCAAAATTCCTAACAATATCATTCTTTTTCAACTTCATCTTCGTGGTTTAAAAGAAACCATTTCCTCTCAATGAGAATCAGCCACCCATGCACAAATCTATGGTTTAATAGATGATTTCACGGTGATAATTGATGATTTCACAATGGAAATCGATGATTTCACAATTAAAATCAATGATTTCACAATGGAAATCAATGATTTCCCTCCAAAGCGGTACAATCTATAGATTAGAAATGAAGAAGGGGTTGGGGATTTATAAAAAAAACACGGAAAAATGGGGTTCAAGTCCCCTTTTTAGAAATCAGCTCGTATCTTATGATACGGGCCGTATTGCCCCGTATCATACGATACGGGGGGCCGTATCGTACGTATCGTACGATACACGTACGATACACCCCCATTTGCGATACAGGGGGTGTATCGTATCGTAATCTTCAAACGATACGATACGTATCGTACGATACGGCCCCGTATCGTACGATACGGCCCCGTATCGTACGATACGTACAACTCTGCTTAAAAGTATTTGTAACCCATCAAAAGATACAAATGCTGGTATATTGTGTTTATGGATTGAGGAGCTTGAGCATGATGTCAAAACCATCAGAAATTTTGTTGTAAACCACAACAATGCTCTTGCTATATTTAATAGGCATTCTGATTTGAAGTTGTTGAAGGTAGCAAAGACTCGTTTTGCATCCATTATTGTAATGATAAAAAGAAAAAAGCAAGTGAAACATACATTAACACTTATGGTGACTGACAATGATTGGGAGTTTTATCGGAATGATGACATTGTGAAGGCTCAACAAATTAAAAAATGTATTTTAGATGAGAAGAAAAAATGGTGGGATAAGGTTTCATATTTTCTGTAGTTTCCAGAGCCTATTTGGCAGATGTTGAGAGAAGTTGACAAAGAAAGGTCCATGCTTCATAGAGTTTATGATATGTGGGATAACATGATTGGAAAAAATTCAAAACATCATTTTTAGACAGGAGAAGAAGAATGTTGCATTTGATGATTCTGAGTTTTTCGATCATGTGTATAAAATTTTAATAAGAAGAACGAATAGAAGCAATAACCCTTTGCATTGTATGGCAACTCTTAAATCTCAAATATTATGGACAAACATGGTTGGCAGGAGACACTGGTTTGTTCCTCCTAATCGAGATCCAAAAATATCAAAAAATAGGGAGATATGTTTGGAAAGATTATATTTTGATTATCATCGATTGAAGATAATAAATAGTGAGTTTGCGAGCTTCTTTGGTGGAAAAAGTGATTCAATACAAGCTGCAATGGCAAGAGATGAAGAAGATCCTGTTAATTGATGGTTATGTTTTGGAGCAGCGACACCAAATCTCCAGCAACTTGCGTTGAAGTTATTATCTCAACCTGCAACCTCTTCATGTTGTGAAAGAAATTAGAGCACTTATTCTCAAATTCACAATATCAAGAGAAATAAGCTAACTAGTAAACGAGCAGAAGATTTAGTTTATGTCCACTCTAACCTACGTTTACTTTCATGTACTTCAAATGCTTACAAGTATTTCTTTCTTTTTGTATCTTTGAAATGTATACATAATTACATTTGTACATTACGTTGATTGTTTAAAGTTAATATTAACTTAAAAATTAAATCATATTTTGATTTTGTTGCAACTTAAAGTTCAATATCATCCAAGTATTGGGATGTTAATCTAGAAGACATTGACGAGGTCCTTGAAGGAGAACATGATTTGTATGGACCTTACAGAGCATGTTGCTCCTTCTAATCTTGATGTAATCTTGATGATGTGACTAAGGAGAATGAGAATCAAGAAAGCTGATGTATTTTGTATGTTAATTATGCGACTGAGGAGAATGAGAATAAAGAAACTTGATGTATTTTGTATGTTAATTATGCGACTAGAATCAAGACTCATAAATTTTGGATCATGATTTATGAATATGTTATTTTGTTTGTAATTTTTTGATATATATATGTGCGAATATGTTATTCTGTTTGAAATTTTTTGACATAGTGTGTGTGCATGTGTGTGTACGGCCGTACCCCCACACCCAAGTTTTTTAAAAATGGTCTGTACCCGTACCTATGTGACATAGTAACTAAGTCACATGGGTACGAATATGGTTCGGGCATAGGTATAGAGGTACGGGTACAGATACAACTTTAGAAAATATGAGTATGGGGGTAGAACATGATATATATATATATATATATATATATATATATATATATATATATATATATATATATATATATATATATATATATATATATATATATATGAGTGTGTGTGTGTGTGTGTGTGTGTGTGCAAAATAATATAAAAAATCAAAATAAAAGTAACAATTAAACAAACAAGTGACATAAATAAAAATATTACAAAGTAATAAACTATAAGTCTAAAAACAGAATGAAAACTGAGTTGAAAAAAATTAAATCAAGTAAAAGTAAGCAGTTTGGATCAGTTTCTATCTAAAAAGTACCCAAGTGGATCCAAATGCCCACTTTGGATACGGGTATGGCAACATGGGTATGTGGACTTTACTAAAGTACCCATGTGACTTATATATATATATTTCAGAGAACCATGGCAATGGAAAATCTTCAGCAGTCTAGATATTCTAATTTACAGCTCTTATAAGCTTGTACAAATGTGATTGCAAAATGCTTACATCCATGAAGCTGTGCAATCAAGATATGACCAACCATCCAGAAACAAGTTCATACACAGAAGTTTAGAACCTTCACTGAATCATGAAAAGTATTCTCTCAGTTGCTATACCAAGTCATTATGTCAAGGAAGCTAAATTTGTGCTTAAAGCAAGGTGATTTAGTCTTAGACTACTGTCAACTACAATAAAACTGAGAAAAAAATGTAATGTGTTACCTGTGACCTGGCACATTCACGAACAGTGAGTATTCTATCTTGTTCTGGGTGGAAACACATGCCAACTTTCCCCATAGGTTGGGGATCAGTAATGGAAGTTGGGAAGTTGCCTTCCCAATCTAACCTTCCAAAAAGTCCCTTCCACTGGTTATGTCTTCCAGCTGAATTAGGAAGACCGATCGGGATAAGATAAGCAAATTGCCCCGAAGACAATTTTATCTGAACCAGATGAAAAAAGAGAAAATTTCAGAATAATGCTGTGGTTATTGGTCTACATGAACATAAATAAATGGTGATATTGAGTCCTCTTTCCAATGGCAAAGGAGAGAAGCTTGAGTAAGATGTTCTAAAGCAACATTTGAAACTTCAGAAAGTGTATCACTATAAAGTTTGCAAGAGAAGGCATGGCTAGCCAAAAATTTCAAATCAACTCCACCAACTCCTACCAACCAAACCAGGTGAATTCTTCAAATATATGCTATGCCTTAGTAGGAGATAAAATTAACCTTTTCATCAGGCAAATCATGCCAGTCAGCACCAGGTCGCTTTGGAATCCTTTGGCATCGGATCAAGTTTATTTCCTTCATCTTCTTTGATATGTGATCAACAAGAGTAGTCATTTCGCAACGTACTTGTTTCTGGAACCATGAAGATGTATTTCCATACTATTGAAAAACGAACCAAAAGAAAAGAAAACAAAAATGAGTCATTTCTAAGAAAAAGCTCCAAATAGAAAATAGAAAATTAAGAGAATTCATTTTTCTAATTAAATAAAAACTAAAGCAATCATTATAGGTTAAGATATATTGTGTAATTAAGTGCACAATAGAATTAGGGGTCTCGGTGAATCTAAAAACAGATAACTTCAACTCACAATGAGTGGCATGGTCTAGTTCACTTTAACAAGTAGATAGAGAAACAACCCGTATGCTTGTTCACTTTTAAATCAAACACTTTTGTAGATTGAGATAGATTGTCATTGTCTACAAGTTGACAGACATGGTTAATCAAGAAATTCTAAATAAGCCTTAAGTTCTAGAATCTACTGCATAAAGCTTTCAGATATGGATGCGACAGTTCCAATTCAATTCAAACATCTGACATGGTCTAGATTTATGGTAGAATTAAAGATGTACCCAACACTAAGGGTTGCAGTGCATTTAAAATATGGTGCTTGTTTTCTGGCACATGGGGTTCGAGAAACATGTAAAAAGTTAAAAACCATATCCAGTTAGCCTTTTAAGAGAGTTAAACCTAACCGTTGGGTTTCTATTTTGGGAAGAACAAAATCCAAAGAGTGGCACATTGACATCTGTAGGGACACATAATCTTGTAGTAGCACCAGCAGTTTGATCTAACCGTCAAATACTTCTCATGCTTGTTTCCATTGATACATATCCTACTATTCACATTTCCTATAGTAATTTTAAAATGTACCTTCCTCTATTCACTATGGTGTGTTCTTTCAATTTAGTGATGTGATGTATGAAGGTCATTGCAGTATGTGAACAACTGAGCAATCAAAAGTACAAGAGCCATTCTCAAAAACCTTAGCATCACCAGGCTTTTTAAAAATGCTGGGCTTATCAAGTTTCATGTATAATATGTACAACCCATGGCTCGTTAAATGTGTGTATATTATAATGTAGAATATATTTATAAAGTGTTGTCTACATTATATAAGCAACCAATATAAATGTACACATACATATATATATAGTTATATGTATATATAATACACACACACACATTATATATATATATATATATATATATATATATATATATATATATATATATATACATGTATGCAAGTGTGTACGTACATATGTACGTATGCATATATACATAATTATAATTTGTATTGTATAATGAGTAATACGATGAGTAATATGGTTAGTAGTAAAAAGGGCTAGCATTCCTCGACTGTTCATAGTTAGTAGAGCTGAGATCAGATCTAGATCTCAATCCAAATCTGAACATGAAGACCCGTGCATTGAAGATAAACACGAGCAAGCTCGAAGCGTTGAATATAGGGATAGGGAAGGACTTGACACCAACATGTCTTTCACACCAACATTGTAGCCAAATCTATAGATTCTTGTTATAATCTTCTGTTACCAAAATCATGTAAATGTGCTAGACTCAAGGAAGAGATCTTGAATTATAACGGTTACAGTTGTTTAAATGAAATCTCTCCTCTCATTAGCGAGAGAGATCGATCTTGTGGCCATGGACATAGACTCGTTGAGAGTTAATCCACATAAATAGCCATATCTTCTTCATCCCTGTACTCTTTTATGGTATTAGAGCTCTAAGGGCAACTTGTTCATGTAGACGGGAAAGCTTCCAGAATCTCAAACAATGGCCAGAAGAGAGGATAGCATAGGCGAGTCACAAAACACGAGAACAGAAAGGTTGTTATGCACCTGAGCCGAATGGACACTGTAGTCTTAGCAGATTTAATGGTTCTGTTTCAGTTTTCTTATGTTCATAGGAATGTTATGTTGGTACAGGAATCGGGTCTGAGGGTAACTGAACCCAGACCCCGAATACAGGAATTTGACTCTGTTCGCTGCAGGGGGATTAACCCTAATGAAGAATTTACTCAATTAGGAGTTGGGCGTCTGTCTGCATGAAGTGAGGTGTGTTAAGAATTTTGTTAGCCGCAAGGCTAACATTTGGGATTAGAGAGAGGCGACGGCAGAGGGTTACGATGCGCGATACCATGATGGCCATGGACACCCTGACAGCACTTATGGAGGAGTCCATGGCGGCAGTGAACCGTAGATTCCAGTCGGTGGAACAGCGGCATCTGGAGATGGATGAGAGGATTCAAGCCATCCTTAGTGAGCAGCAATTGTTGGCAGCCATGATGAGCTTCTACAGCAAGGTAAGAATTCTCAGTCTCCGACCACTGATAGAATAGAGTCTAATGGCTTAGAGGGGCATCAAATGATGAAGGACATAGGCAAGCGCCGCAGGGGGGAGGCGATCCTACCTCGTCTTCTTGGAAAAGGGGAAGCGGCAGTCCCAACGGCTGGAAACCAACCAACATGGATTTTTCCGAAATTCTGTGAGGAGGATCCCCTCAGTTGGATATTTAAATCAGAACAGTTCTTTGAATGCCATGGAGTCGACGGTGGATAGAGGGTGAGCCATCCGGCCGTCCATTTTGAAGGACTAGCCATTCGCTCGTATAGATGGCTACTGATAAACCAGGCAAACCCAGTTGGGAGGGTTCTGATTGAAGCGATGAAGGCCAAATTTGGGCCATCAGCCTATCTGGATTGTAATGTTGAACTGTGGAAGTTTAACCAGAAGGGTCAGTTGTGGAATATCAGGAACGATTTGAAGACCTTAACAATATGGTCCAAAGATGGCCTGCAGGACAGTCGGAGAACTTGTAGGGGCCGTTTGTGGGAGGGCTCAAGGACGACATTAAGATAGAGGTTCAAGCATTCAAACCTGGCAGCCTTACGGAATGTTTTGCGTTGGTTCGCATGGTGGAAGAGAAAAACAAAAGACTGGGGACGACCAGCAGAGGTTGGAATGCGGAGAGACATCCCAAGAATCCTCCTATCAAAATGGTGGTTCTTCCAACCCAAGCAGCAGCTGGCTCGCGTTCGAACGTGAGCACCAAGCTGGTAGTCAGGCATTTAACTCCTGAACAGATCAAGGAAAAGCGCAGAAAGGGGATTTGTTTTCATTGTGATCAACCTTGGACTTTAGGACTTTAGGACTGGAGAAGGCTGCACATGTACCAGGTAGAAGAAAGGGAGGAAGAAACCGCAACAGAAATTGAGGAGGCAGCGGCAGGGGAAGATGAGTTGGGCCAGCAAGCAGTGGTGCAGAAAAAGATTTTGGTGCATGCGCTGACAGGGGACGAGGTTCTGCAGCTGATGAGAGTAGAGTGTGTCCTCTGTGGAAGGGAGGTGACTGTTCTGGTAGAGACAGGGTCCGCACCAATCACCATAGATAAGAAAAAGGCACTAGAAGGGAAATCTGTTGGGTTTCTCTTAATTCAACACAAAGTCCAGTAATGCCGTCGAAACCCATTTTCTTTCTTTCAGGGCTGCCACCGCTGCCATTGAATGACACTGATTTTAAAATCATGTGAATCTTTACGACCCGGACAGGTTGAATGTGAAAGTCACCCGAGTCATGGCCGAGTTAAGTTACCCTTGGTCGAGTTAGACCGAGTTTCACACAGAGACGAGTCTCTGGGTTGACCCAGTTGAGGCCGAGATGAGTCCAGTCAGTGAGTCAATTGGCGACTTTTTAAAAATTGGATTCTAAGAACTTCTCACATGGTATGATAACCGGGTTGCAATATTGGGACCTAGTGATTCTGGGCCCAGTACATATCTGCAATATTGGCACCTCCTAGGCACACTTTTGATAGCTAAGGTGCTAAAAAAAAGGAATTAGAACATCACTAGTTTGATTTTTGGAACTTTAGCATTTCATCACCAAACAGCACCACACTCAGATACGTGTGGAAACTGCAAACGAAGAAAACGCAAGGGAACAGTGTGCATAAAAGACAAGTGCATGGAGTAGACATTGTTTAATGAAGCTTACTATTTAGCAGAGATATTTAGAAGCAAACTTTATAATTGAAAAGAAAACAAAAGTGAGATGAAATGCTCTCTTTTAAGAATGAAAAAAAGGAAAAAAATGTCCAGAGTTCACTTACCATAATATTCTGATTGCATGCTCCATTTGAAACAGGAGGTAGATCTCCAATTGAATCCTTTACGGTTATCGATCTGAAAGGTGCCCCACCTGCTGTACTTTTCACAGCAGCATAATATGAGCCTTCACCAAGTTTTATTTTCAATTGAACACTCGAAAACACATGCATAGGCTCAGGCCATTCTGGTAATGTCTCTTTTGGAGAAGCCGCCCAAAGGAATGCACGTTTACGAGACTGAGCAACACCATATGTACCAGCCTCCAGGATACCAAATCTTACCTGAAGAAACAGGGCAAACATTTCCAAATCAAAAGCTTGATTGAATCGTTGAAGAGAAATCATCCACGACGAATTTAAATCATGGATAACCACTGAAGTTTTCTTGAGGAATTAGTATTAGCAAGATAATGCATGACTGAAGATGTATGAGCAAGAAGTACAATGTGTCCAGAGAGATATTCAAGCTGCTGTTTTTATAAAAACATGCAGCATCTATGAAACATGGGCAGACCTCAAAGGCCATGCACCCATGTCGACGCGGGTGCAGGCCTGAACGCGGTAGTCTTATTTTTTGTATTTTGTGGGTATATTTTAATATATTTTAATTTTTTTTTGTCCGGTGTTATGTTTTTTACAAATATAAGCAATGAATTTCTGTGCTTATTTAGCTAAAATATTATTATTGTTATCAAGATAGGTATATGCACAATATATATGTACGGTAAGTTTTTGAAAATTGCCCACGCCCATACCTGTACTAGCACTCCTACTGGCACCTGTACTCATACCCATGTGACATTGTGCAGCATTGACCACCACAATATTCGCAATATATCTTGCTTCCTCAAGACTCATGCTTGTTTTACCAAGAATGTTATCCATCAGGACTCCCGCATATTTGAAGCACCACTAGACTAGCATTCACCAGACTGGCTGATGCAACACAATTGAAACTATATTCGTCTGTTGGTGGACATCCAACTGATTATTACAAGTGGTTACAATCTTGTTGAATTGACTAGGAATTTGGAAACAATTGTAATTCACTAGTTGGTCCATACTGTGTAGTTGAAAAATTGCCCTAACTGCTTGATGAAATACTATTTTATAATTTAGAAACAAAAATCATTTTTACCTGATAACCCATTTCCAAAAGCGAGGCTACTGTTAATCTGAAAGTCTGCCCCTTGTTGAAGGAAACAAAGTTTCTTACATTCTCCAGCAAAAAGAACCTTGGCCGGAAGTAATCAGCAAAGGAGAGGAATGCCAAGATCATTTCACATTGGACCTTACTCCAGGTGCTTTGGTTGTGCCGATTCATTCCAGAGAATCCCTTGAAAAATGACCAGCACTCAGCAATTTTCCAGAACTATATGAGGAACAAAATAAACAAATAACTTCAGCAAAACAAAATAAAAAACCTGACAAGGAGGTCCACCATTAATGAAATCCACTTGACCAGGGAGAGGCAGATTTTTTTTCTGGTCCTCACTCAGTTTGGAAGGAAGGTCAGCTGCCTCAGGAGGAGAAACGCAGTCATCTTTATCACCACATCTTTCCATTATTTCCCTGCCAAAAAGAATTTGAAACCATTTGTGGAAAGTAGGATTCTACGAGTGTGCTCTGCTTTCTTATTTTGCTGCTCTCATAAGTTAGTAGAACCTAATACATGAGTAGCAGTACCAGTACGTACAAAATTTGAAACTGGTAATTTATATGCTTGAAACTAAAATTATGAATTTTCCTTATGCTCCTGAACTAACGCTATCATGTCACTGGAAAGAATGCTATCCAAAGTGTTGTGGAGATGTTAGGAAAGCTCAGATAGCATTTAATAGAAAAAAAACTAGTATATAGGTTCTTGCTAAATGCTTTTAAACACTTTCTCTAAAAAAGAAATGCCATATGCTCTTCCATGATCAGGTTCACAAAGTTGGCAAGACTTTAAATGATCAGGACTCAGGAGACAATACAAGACGGATAGAGATTCATTAACCCAACTAAATGTTATTCAGATCAAGATCCCAACAGGCGTATTGGCATAAAGCCATGCTTCCAGTCTGAGTTCATCATATTTTGTTTATGTAGCTATATCAAAGAACATAGACAAATCGATCTAAGGACCTGGAAAAAATCCAAATCTCCATTTCAATTAATGGTACGTAATTTTACCAAAAATAAATAGACACGTGACATGCATGACCTTCCTCTTCCCACCACCCTACTAGAGAGAAAGAAAGAAGTAAACAAAAGCACAGAAGAGCTAAATCACCTCAAAATCACATTGCAGTCTTCATTAAACACCTGTGCTTCTCTGTGGTTAAGTTTGAATGCTTCAGCAGCAGCAGCGTCATGTTCAATAGCCCATTTAGTCATTGAAACCCCTGATTTACAACAGAAAAATTATTATTCCAGTCACCAAAGACACCTGAATAATGTCACAGGTTTCTTCCTTAAAGAATTACCTGACTGCTGCAACCCCTCAGACAAACCGCCACATCCAGCAAAAATATCAAGTGTAGCCAACCTTTCTGATGTTTCAGTATTGCCCTCTGCATCTTCGCCATTTGTCTGTCTTTCTTCTCCTTGAATGTTTTTTCCTTTGTCTTTTGCCTTGCGCTTAGAGGGCTCAAATCGCACAGAGACAGGCAACTGCAAAAAGGCCAAGCAGCATTTGTTAAATTACTGAAACAAGGCCACCTGATCCAGTACTTGAATTCAGTTTAACATTAGTTGATAAGCACAGTTGACCAAGGCTAAGGTTCATTAAGAGCCGACAAAGACGCTGAAAGCAAAAAGTTACCTCCTTGAGAGAGCCGTTGGCAGGATCATAGATACAGTGGCAAAAGAAAACATGGTCAAAGATGGCAAGCGCATTCGTATCAGGGGGACTGTGCTGCTTTCTGATCTCGCATTTCCCTTTAACGCTCTCTGAAGCGATGGTTCGTGTCTCATTGCTGTAGTAAACCTTGAAGAGCAACAGAAGCAGAAAGTTCAGCTCTGTTTTGTAAATAAAGCATAAAACGAACATAAAAGCATCAAACTAAAGCTTTTCAAAGAGGTCAAGACACAAAATTACGCTGATATTAGAATCATAACAAATTCATGTCTGGCCATTCATTTAACGTTAAAGATCTAGTCCTTGGTTTTCTGCAATCATGGTGAAGAAAAGAAGCAGATCTAACTCATCTTAACCTCCGACCAAAAATGGATTTTAAACCTTAAAAGTCAAGTTTCTCTCATCTAGTGCCAAAAATGCAAACAGTTTTTTAAGTTCTTAAAAGTCATTATAAATAATGAAATACAAAAAGAAAAAAGAAATTAAGGTAACGACTAGTTGGGCCTAGTGAGTAAACTCGTCGCCCAAATAGGCCTTTCATGCCCAAGCCTAGTCGCCAATAAGTTGACTGGTAGGACAGACTAGTGGTGGTTTGGCAACCAAGAAAACTATAGTGTAAATCACAAACCAAATAAGAAAGAAGAGTCAATAAATCATACTTCTCTGATATCTGAAACATACGCCTTCTCCTGCCCAACATCTTCTGGCCTGAAAAATCTTCGAACTTTGATCTTTGTGGACTTTGAATCGTCATGCTTGGACCCGCTGGAAACTTCTATCTCCAAGAATTGGCACACCACATATGCCCTTAGACCAACGTTCCTACCTGCCTTAAACTTCTCTCTGTGCACCCCTGCCTCTGCTGAAAATTCCTGTGGATTTACGTAGAGAAAGTCGTTGACTGAATATTGCACTCCCTTGTGAACAAAACCCGACTTTCCAGGAAGTATACTGAAATGTTCAGCACAAGCCTCTCTCACACTGCAAGCATAGCAAGAACCATTCCCTAATCCCAATGTATCATAAGGCACACAAAAGAAAGCACCTCTGTCTGGTGCATAGAGGCTCCTGCAGTAATATTCGGTAGGCAAGCCCTTCTTTTCTCGCTCTTCTGCCTTCAACCTATCAAGTCTATCTGCGTCAGCATTCTTCTTTCGGTGTTCATGCCCCCATGGCCTTTGTCGAAGTTCAACCACTACTGTCTCCTTCGCACCTTCGAGTTCTATGTCTACACATTCATTTGTCAGGAACAGCTCTCTTGAATTTGCTGCATTACCAAGTACAGTCTCAGAGCCTCTCTGCAGGACCCTGCCATGTATCACCTTCAAGCCATTGGATTTCTCAAACATGTACTCGACGAACAGTATAAGCAACCTATCATCAGTTTCTGCCAGGAGGGCACCACCCGCAGCAATGGCACTCCCACGAACGATTGCCTCACGATACAGTGATTCACCAGACTTTAGCTTTCCAAGTGAGGCCCCCTTCCACTTGGCCTCACTAGCTGTGGACTTGGTTTTTGATGACTTTATTGAAGGAAAAGGCTTCTCACATGCTTTTGGCACTACATCAGTTATCTCCTCATCATCCTCATTTTCTTCCATCTCTTCCTCCTCTTCTCCTGGCTTTTCTTCATCCGTTGGAGTCCCTTCCTGGGCGTCCTCCTCAGGCAAATAATTTGAATAATATTCACCCCAAATACGATTGATCAACTTTGTCGTCGTTGCCCGCGTTGTTTTCCTTGCTACAGGATTCTGATTAGCTTCCTTTTTCAATGTCACTTTCTTCATCACCAGCTTGGTGTGGCGCATCTGCTCCATCTTTGTCAAGAGGCCATTGATGAATGCACTCTTTCTAATCGTCTCGTCAGGGAATTCAGCAAATTGTTGAAGGATTACTTGCCCATGCACGACCAAATATCTCTCCACTGCCGCTGGACTGCTTGAAACAAAAGTAGGATCAGACTTGTCGAAGTCAGCAACTTTCTTAACAACATCAGAAAAAGAAAGGCGCGACACCCGGCTTTCATTCTTTAGCATTTTGATAATGGAGATGGCAACCTTTGCAATCTTGACAACAGGTTGGAACCATGGAGAGTACTGCTTTGAAGCCTTGCCTAGTCGATACCATGCACCGTCCGTCCTGATTGATACAAATAGCATTGACCCACCAAATTCAATCACCCATTCCTTGATAGCACTGAGATAAACGGGAATCCCCTTCACGCCATCTGCATCTGATCCTCCAGCGCCATTTTCTGCGTAGTCACAGAACCCATTTCCATCGTCATCTAGCATGTAACCGGAGCCGAAAATGAGCACATCAGATTCAATTCCATGCTGCATGGGCACAGCCTCCAGTGGAACCAATCTTGAGTCTGAATTGTAGAGAGCCCAATCATGCAAAGTCCGCCGAGGGAGCATATCAGGAGTGAGCATGTAAACGTCATCCTCAAAGAACAGATACTCATTAGTCTCATGAGCAGACGGTTTATAAAATGCTGGCAATGGATAATACGCAGCTATCTCAGATTCATTAATCTTTATATAGTACTGAGTCTTCCTAGAACTACCTCGGGATTTCACTTTTTCCTGCTTCATCGCCTTCCAAAGCTCCTCTTCATGCAGTAACCTAGCCATTTTCTCACTCTTGTCCATCTCCCCATCAACTGAACCACCAGTAGAGTTTTCACAGATCTTTATGCTCCCGGGAGGTCTAAATGACGAAAACCCAAGTTGTCTGCAATCGTCTCTCAATGCAATCAATGCAGGCATCTCAGAGAAACGGCCATTTTGGATAGTTGTCATCATCATGGACTCCTCTTCGTCGAATCCTACTAATTGATTGAACACAAACTCCCCCTGGGAAACGATGAACTCCTTTGTTGGGTTCCCACCAGAGAAATTATCATTCACAGTCAACGACCGAATGGTCCCGGCAATCAATTCCTCTAACCCTACTCTTGGGTCTCCTCCAAATGACTTGGAGAGCTTCTTGAACACTTCAACGCACAGCAAGGCCTTGTCAAAGAACAAGTCGAAGTGCCTCTTGTAAGACGGTGCCGGCTTCAGGCATGAGTATTCAGCAACCTCGGTGCCGACCCAGACAGTTGGCCATCCTGTCTCAAAGCCAGAGATCGACCACATCTCGATCCGCCCAAAACCCTCGCACATAACCCCCAAAGAACGATCAGGGGACCCCTTGCCTCGTGGGAGAATGAGCCCAGAGACGAAGAGATCCTGCACTTCGAGCATCTCCAATGGCTGAGCAACTCCATCCTCGTCATGGATGATGAACTCAAATAGCCGCCTCTGGGGGACGCCGGAATCATCCTCAGGCCCATCAACCGTCAAGCTCACGGCAGCAATTTCATCCTCAGCCACCTGATCTGTCTTTGAGACGATAAGGTCCTGCTTCTCCGGCAACTGGATCGATTTCTCCTTGAGGTTTGGCCGCGACGCGATCACTGCCGCCCGGCAAGGCGTCTTCCTGGGGAGAACCACCTCCACCGAAGCAGCCTCAGACGCCCTCTTACTACCAGTTTTAGCCACTTTCGCACGGCTCAAGTCGATCGCCGTCGCCGATCCCATCTTTCCGTCGACTTATGCCTACCGATTCAACCTCCCCAGAACAGATTTTGGGACAAATCAAAATTCGGACTCCGTCGGAAACCTTGGAGCCGAGATCGGACGGAGGAAATCGAGATTGGGGACAAGCACTTACAGGAAGAATAATAAAAAAAGACGGCCATTGTCTCTTCGCAGAGAACCGATAAAATTGGAAAGGGAGACGATCGACTTCGATAAAATTGGAAAAACAGACGATCGTGCTCATCACGGAGATCTCTCTCTCTCTCTCTCTCCCCCCACCCTCCAACTTTGGTCGCGTTTCCGGCGAGCGGGAAGTGAAATTTTCGTATTTAAAAAAGTTGCCGCTCCGCCCGCGAACGAAGAGCCGCGTTTCATTTATTTGGGGTTTGACTACTGGAGACGAACCCTTCTTTTCTTTGTCAACGGTTGGGTGAGGTTGCGGGTAACGGGTTTCGGATCCTGGTTATTCAAGAGTGATACCAAACTGAATGGTCAATGGATCTTGGGAGGTACTGGAAGATGGTTTGGTCCGATTTGGCAAATGGGTGGACCCAGATCCATTATCCGCCACGATGAGCGTTTGATCTACCCGCAACGAAGGCACAATTAAGCGTAGGCTGGCCGGGCCACCACCGGGTACCCGGTACCTGGCCAGCTTCAAACCCGAGAAAACGTGACCCCAGCCAATGGGGCTTGTTATCGAGACGGCCCGAGTGTACCGAAGTTCGATAACAATTTTTAAAAATTTTGTTATTATTTTATATATATAATTATAATATTTTATTATCATTAATTATTTTTATGTATTATTTTATATTAAAAATTTATTTTTTTTAATGTAATCCAGTCTACCCGAAGTTGAGTTTGTTGAGTCGTGTTAGACCTAAGTTTTAGATGTCAAGTCGACCTGGATCCGACTTGTTATTGAGCAGGACGAGGCCGGGATGCCGGTTCTATGAGTCTTCCTTTTCTGATTATATATTTTTTTTATACTCATAATTGATTTTCCCCTAAAATAGGACGGCGTGTTTTGAAGTTGAAATTGCTAAAATGTATTTGATATTATAAAAGACAAATGCTCCTAAAATCGAGAAAAAAAGAAATATTTCCAAATTAATGAAGATACCCTTTCTTATTTGCCACGAGGCGAAGTGAATGAATTTCTCGAACTATATATTTGTCCAAACTTTGTTAGTGGCAAAATTTTATTTTTTAGAAAGGATACATGCTTCCCAAATCTCAAACCATCCATAGCCCACCAGCTAGCCCTATCTTTCATAGGCAAAGGCACATAAGTTGTTTACTACGAACGAGATGGTTTGGGATGTCATTGGTTTGGATTGAATTGGATACACCCTTTAATGTATTTATTTTTTCAGAAATTCACATATTTGGATTTGAATTCGGATTTGAATATGAACAAAGAAAAGTCATATTTGAATCTGAATCCAAAATCTGATTTTACAATGCAAATCTGATTTTCACATTCATATATTAATCTCAATTCAAATTTTGAACTGAATCTGGCCAATTTCAGAGTATCAAAGAAAGGATATTTATTTATTTAAACTAGATCATTTTTGAAGCTGAATCTGATAGGATATTTATGTATATCTGAATTTGAATCCAATCAGATGTCGTTTATTAAATGAATCTAATATGATTTCTTAATCAAATATTTAGTTTTCATTTCTTAAATTTGAATCCAATATAATTTATTAATTAGATATTCAATTTTTTTTTTGTATCCGATTTGTTTAGAATGGTTCAATAGATATCCTATTCAAATCTGATATATTGGCATTCTTAAAAACAGCCCCTTTATATGGATGGATTAGATATGATAAAAGGTTCCTAAGATCAACATTTGAGAACTTTGCCAATGGAATTATATTAAATTTGAATTTGAAAATTTACTCTTATTCACAATCCTTTATTAAACGCCCATTTGGGCCAGCCCTTTTTAGACAGTGGGTCAGCCACTGTCCAAAGACTTTGTTGAGAAAGACCTTGAGAAGTTGAAAGAACAAGCATATTTAGAACTTTCCTTAGAGGTCGTTTGATGGCACTAGAACACCATGGAACAGAATGGACGCGTTTTGTTTTAGTAAAATCGATGCAAATGTCAAACAGAGAACGATCAGAACACGTAGGACAGAGAACAGGAGATATAAGAAGCTGAAGCGTTCCAACACATTTTGTGGTTTACCACGGAAAACAACACGAAATAGCCCTCCCCCGACAATAGCCTATGATACCAGGGTGCATTAAAATTGAAGTCGCACCCGCGTCGACGCGATGCGGGTGCGATCTTGATTCGCACCCGACACTGTCTAGGTGCGACTGACCGCACCCAAATCAAAATATCTTCTATTGACGCAAGTCAGGTGCGAAAAAAAATGAGTCGGGTATTTTCCCTCACTATCTCTCCTGCGATCTTCCCTTCCGCCAGTGGCAGCTTCCTCTTTTCTTTCTGCTGCGACGCTGCTCTCCCTCTGCACTGCGTCCGCGACCGGCAATCAAAGAACTCCGTCGAGGATTGAAAATACCTGAAAGATTGGTTTGGCGAGGACTGAGCGGTGGATTTGGTCTGCATCGAGGATTGACGGCGTCTTTTGATTTCGGCCGGCACATTCTCCCTGAAAACTCTGCCAGCCGCCGAGATTGTGAAGAAACTCAACAAAACCCCTGAATGCAAGAGAGGCGAACTCTGCTTTCCCCTTTCCTTTTACTTTCAGCAAGAGAGGTTAAAATATTTATCAACAAACTTATTGTTACTTTGTTACATATAGTAAAAAAAATGACAATGCCACTGTACCGTGTCAAATACTAATTTTAAATTTTTAATGGTTCCGACTAACCAGATACTCAACTTGTTCTTAAATCAGATCAATCGGATTTGAGAACCAAATAGTAAAATCGGGTTAACCGTGAAGTCAAGTTTCCAATGGTGATACTTGAAGCTAAATTGAATTTAAATTTTATAACTAGAATGTTGTATGAGATTTTTTCTATTTTTGTGGTAAATATTTTCTATAAGTTTTTAATATTTTTTATTGTTTATAATAAATTAATAATAATAATAATAAATACTCTCCCGGCACCGTTGCACCTATATTTTTGAGATGCGCCACACCGGCACCCGCACCTTGGTGACATAGACAATAGCCCTCCCCTTCTCCCGAGCTCCCTTTGCCCTCGCCCTTTCTCTTCCTCTCCTCCTCCTCCATCTCTACCCCCAAGCAGCTCTTTCTCCTTCGTCTCCACCCCCTGAGCTGTGCCCTTTCTCTTTTTCTCCTCTTCCTCTGTCTCCACCCCCGAGCTGCACCCTTTCTCTTTTTCTCCTCCTCCTCTGTCTCTCCCCCTTCTCTCTTCAGAGTCTCCCTCTTGCTCATTGCTATACCCCTTTCTCCCTGTTCTCACTGTTGCTCTCTATGCCCATTTCATTGCTGCAAGGAGCTCCATTGTCGTGAATAGCTTTTTCCAGGTGAGCGTTTCTCTCTTTATCTTGTTTTCTTTGTTGCTCCCACCCTCTATTTGTCTCTGATTTGTAGAAGCAAAAATACACTTCTGAAGCATAACAAATCTCTTCTGAAAGCATAACACAGTGGAGTTATTACACAGAACCCTAATTAAATTAGGGGTTTGTTTAATATCTGAAAGCATAACAAATTACAACAGGTTTAATACCTCCGCTGTGTACACCCTCTCTGCTTTGGTCGGTAGTCTCCTCCCTACATGTTCAAGTGAGTTTCTGTTGAATCTACACTAACTGAAGGAAGTAAACTGAAGGAAGTAATTGTAACTTTACAAGGGTGCTAGTTTCATTGCTTTGGAGAACTTGCTTTTCTTTGCAAAAATGTTTTCTGTAAGGATTTTTCTCTCTCAGAAGTTATCAAAGTTTTTGCTGTCATTTAATTTCTCTGCCACTTTTGTATTTGAGGACAATAACTTAGGGACTGGAATAGGATATTGGGCAAGATCATAATAATGCTAATTATATATGTCAGTCAAGATCTTGTGCGTTAGCAACAAAACCAAGGACATAATTTATTGGTGCAGTGCTCATGCAAATGCTTGCAGATTGCTTTAAGATGAGTTTATTTAGTATTGATTTAAGTTTTCTCCAACAACACCTTTTGTTTCTTGCTGAGAAATTGGGACCATGAAAAAGATTCTACAGGATATATAACTATTGTATGTGTTGCAGAGAAGGAAGTGGACCTGCTTTATTCATATATTCACATCTTATTTCTTGGAGTACTGAACATGCACAGGATCTGTTTGACGAAATGCATGAAAGGGATGTCGCACATCGAGCCCAAGGAAGAGGAAGAGGAAGAGGAGACGTTGCTGCCTGCCTGCTTGGCAATGGAGCCAAACGGATAGGTTCTGCTATATAGACTCGCTTTTCATTGTACAACAACCCCACTTTCAAACTCATTAATAAATGACTTCCAATATGAAAGAGAACTAATTCTTTTGATAGCTCACAGAAATGAGGGCATTTATTAACTTAATGCCATTATCCTTTGCTTTGTAAGCCATAGTGTTTTCTTCCTATGAAAGTTAGGAGAATGGACTTTATGATAGTTTGTGTTATATTACACAAGTTTAGCTTGATTTTTATAATTGATTGTTGTTGCCATTCGAGTGCATGTTAACCTTGAATCATGAATGCTTAATTTGTTTAAGATGAGAATTATAGACATATTGTTTTACAACTTTTTTAGAAGGGGTTTGAGATCTATTTCAAGAAGCAATTTGCCATGAATGACCAATTAGATAGATCAATTGAAATTTTGCATAGGTTGATGGTTCCAATATCTATAGGTTAGGAGTTTGCTACTTACGACTGTCCAAATCTGAACAATCATGTAACAAAATCGTTTCTTGCGTCGTCTCACTGATTTGTTGTTTAGTTCGTTTGAAATGTTAATGGTGGGGATAGATTGTATAGCACCTTTTTATTTGGTTGAAGGAAGCAAAATCACTTTGCTATTTTAACACACATATTTCATGATTGCCTTCCAACATGTGGAATTTTAGTTCCATCCACAAACAAACATGGAACTAAAATACTTGGAACAAAAGTTCCAAGTAAACAACATGGGTATGGAAATTGATACTTTTGTTTTACCTGTATGCGGTACTAAATACCCATCATTTTGATTTTGGGTAAATGGAGAAGGTTCAGGAGAAGCAAGGGAAGACAAACAGTGAACATGGAGAGAATCAAGCGAAATGGTATTACACTTGAGAACTAAAAATTATAATGTCACCCCTGATTTTTTTTTTTAATTTTGAGAAAATTTCACCAAACCTTTGTGCCACACATTTTATTTCTTGAAAATTGCTAAAATTGTTAATCTTTTAATAAATTGCGGAACATCATTTTTTTGACATGTTTTGATAGAACATGTTCAAAAAATAAGATATCATATAGCGGACAGAACAAATATAATAGTCAAAATTGATTGGAGAAGATACAAACACTGGATAAAACAGACAGTTCGAACAAAACAAAAACAAACACAAGACAGGACAGACAGAACTAACTATGAAAAACACAAACATCGGACAAGAAAAAATAGATCAGACATGACAAAAACAAACGTTAGACATGATGGACAGAACAGTCATATGCGAAACAAAGGCCGAACAAGAAGAACGTAGTGTTCTGTTCCTGAAATCATCAAATGGTGGACAAGGAACATCATTGTCCATGAGGACAGAACAGTAGTGTAATGGATAGGACGTCCTGTCTGTCCTGCCCCAATGGACAACAATCAAGGTATTCAACTTTGTTTCCCTTATTCTCAAGAAAGTTGGTGTAATAGTCGGGTCGGGCGCTAGTAAGGCAGCAATTTCCATTTCGAGGGGAAGAGGAGAGAGATCTTGCGATAGGGCCCCATGAATAGTAGGCAACGAGTTACAACCTCAAGAATTGATTGTGTTCAACTTTTCCATTTCTAAAAACATGGGGAGATCAAAGCTAGCAGTAATGAGGGAATCTTGCACAAAAGATTTAAGACAAAATTTGGCTTTTCTCCTACCAATAGTGAAAAAGGCAATATTCATGTCAATAGTAGCAGCCATGGAATGGCCACCTTTTGATCTTCATATATTATATTAGTTTGCATCATTGCATCAAAATTTTGGCATCTTTAAAAGTCCTACTGACAGACACTTCCATAACATAAGTAATGACTATTTTTACTGACATTTTCACATTTTGTTAGCAAATAAATCGGTGACATTTGCTACAAGGATGTTTCTTTCTGTCATCAGGAATGTCAGTAAATGTTTCACTAATGTTTTAAATATTTTTACTGACGTGTTTTCAGCACCAGTAAAGGTCCTTTTTTGGTGGAATATTGAAGTCAAGTCATACAATTTTCTTGTCAACATGATTTTTTTCTTAAGATGCACACATAACATGAAATAATGCGTGAGTATGAGCATATATACTATTCTAAAAATAAACAGAATATTATGTATATGTGTTAAACAAAAAACATAAGTAGTCATAAATATGGAATGTCTATTTCATTTGCTTGGTTGAAAGTTTAATACCAAAAATTATTTGTGCAATCTAGAAGATAGCAATCCAAATAATGAGGTTAGTGTCTTGTGATTTTAGTTATCTAATTTAAAAAAATTGAAAAAGTAGATGAAGATAAACTTGTCGAAAATTGTTAAGCAAATTACATGATACTAAATATTACCATCTATACTTTGAAATAGAAGATGAAACAATGGATCATAACAATCCCAAAGTGGCTAGATCTTTATGGAAATATGTTAGTTGTAAATTTAATATAGTAGTTAAGTTTTAATTGCCAATAAAGGGGTTATTGAGATGGTGGTGGACATGCAAATTCATAGTTAAATGAACCAGACGACGTCTTATAGGATGTGCTTAATTCCCATTTGGAGTATAGAATCTCTAGAAATTTATAAATAACAATCTTCATGATAACAAGCATACGAGGAGCATGTTATTAAAAATAACTGCATGGATGATGTGATGCATGTGATGATTAATGATAAAAGAAGTGAGAAACATAAGGCTTTCGCATGGCTGACTTCTATTAGACATGATCCATGGCCCTCTCATGGTGAAAGCGGGCTGGGGTGGTCCCCTTCCATTAGAAGCAAAATAATACAAAGAATGAAAGAATAAAGAATGATGCAAAACTAACAAAAGCCTCTAGTAGGCTGAACTCTCCCTGCCTAACAGCCAAGAGATAGTCTCTATAGAAATATAAGCAGAACAAACAATAATAGCTCCAGCAAACGTGATTCCAACAACCATTCTGCCATATACATTCAAAAAATGAGTATTGACAACATTTGTTGATGCCATTTGTACCAATTTACATTGTTCGATCAAACCCGAACTTGCCTAACCCATGCTGGAATGTCTAGCAAAAGCTGCAACTGTTGCGTGCAGCTAAGGGAGAGAAGAGAGAGAGAGAGAGAGAGAGAGAGAGAGAGAGAGAGAGAGAGAGAGAGGGAACTTTTTCATCTACACTAATCTGCCCTAGTCTCACGTTAAACGAGAATAGGGTAAAAAAATTACAAAAGAAGTCCACAACTAGAACACTTATTTGTAAAGAGCTTTTCTTAAACTCTTAAATATTCAAAACTATCATCTAACACAAATATTATTCAACACTCCCCCTCAAGTTAGAGCATAGATGTTAATCATGCTCAGCTTGTCACAACATCTACAAAACTCTGCAATAGGAGTCTTTAGTGAAGATATCAGCGGCTTGATCTTGAGAGGCCACATGTATAGTGGAGATGATTCTCTCTTGAACCATATCATGAATATAATGGCAATCTACTTCGATGTGCTTTGTCCTCTCATGAAATACTGGATGATTGGCAACGTAGGTGGCAACCTTGTTATCACAAAACATCTTCATAGGTGTAGAAGTAGAAACACCAAGACTCTCAAGTAAGGATCTAGACCATGTCATTTCAACAGCCGTTTGAGCCATAACACGATATTCAAACTCCACACTGGACCTAGAAACAACATTTTGTTTCTTATTTTCCCAAGAGATCAGATTTTTTCCTACAAACACACAAAACCCTGTGGTGGACTTCCTATCATCAATTGAGCCTGCATAATCTGCATCGCTATAAGCTTTGACATCAAGAGATGTACCTTTTTTAAAGAAAAGGTCTTTGCCAAGGGAGGACTTCAAATACTTGACAATCAACATAGCTGCATCCCAATGTGATTTTCTTGGTTTTTCCATGAATTGGTTTAATTTTCACACAACAAAGCTAATATGTGGCCGAGTTACTATCACATAGAAAAGCTTACCAATCAACGATCTGTAGGCGTGAGAAGCTATCTCTTTCGAGTCATCATCATACAGATGTACCTGTGGGTTCGGAAGAGTTGTAGGTTTAGCTGCCAACATCCCTGTGTCCTGTAACAGATCAAGAACATACTTCCTTTTTTATAACACCACTCCTTGCTTACTATGAGCAACTTCAATGCCAAGGAAGTATCGTAGTTGGCCAAGATCTTTAATAACAAAGTGTTGTTATAGAAATTTCTTTGTATGAGCTACCTCCTGCTCATGTTCACCTGTCAAAACAATATTGTCAACATACACCATTAACACAACTATACCTCTAGATCCTTTCTTGATGAATAACGAATGTTCCAGCTGAATTTCTTAAAGCCACATTTTAACACAACTTCTGAGAATTTGTGAAACCAAACACGAGGACTTTGTTTCAAGCCATATATAGCTTTCTTCAGCCTGCGCACCTTACCACACTACCCCTGACGTTCAAAGCCAGGAGGCTGTTTCATATACATGGTTTCATCAAGATCCCCATATAAGAAGACATTTTTGACATCCAGCTAATATAAGGCCAATCATAATGTACTACAACAGATACAATAAGACGTATGGTGCCCATCTTAGCCACAGGAAAGAAAATCTCAAAGAAATTCACCCCATATGTTTGGGTATAACCTTTTGCTATGAGACGAGCTTTGTAGTACTCCACTGAGCCATCAGATAGGCACTTGACTGTAAATAATCATTTGGAGCCCACAACATCACAACCAGATGGAGGATCAACCAATTTCCATGTTTCCCTTTGCATTAGAGTCTCCATCTCATCCTGCATAGCCTGCCGCCACCTAGATTCAAGTAATGCCTGTTTGTGACTGAAGGGAATAGAAGTTACTGACAAGGCTGACACAAACTACTGTAGGCTCCCACCAATACCAGTAGTAGAGACAAATTGAGATATATGATGAAGAGTACACTGTCCTTTGCCTTTGCGCAAGGCAATCGGTAAGTCCAAAGACATTTCAGAAGCATCCTGGGTGGAGGAGTAGTGACATCAGAGATACTTACATCCTGAGAAATGACTGGTGGACAGTCCTGAGCAGAAGCGTGTCGGTGGGTGTATACCAGTGGGGGATCATGAAATCTATTGACACTGGCGAATGAATAATAAGGAATAGGTAAAGGAACAGACGACGATGTGTCTGATAGTGATGGAGTAGAGTGAAAATAAGGACGTGACTCAAAGAATGTAACATCCACACTGATGTACTGCTTATGAGTGTGGGAATCAAAATAGATATAACCCTTTTGATGTTTTGGATAACCAATAAAAATACATTTAATTGATTGTGCACCAAGTTTGTCTTTATTAGGACCAAGGAAGTGAACAAAGCATTTATAGTCAAAGACTTTGGGTGGAAGGGAAAACAAAGGTCTATTAGAGAACTTGAATGGGAATTTGATTGCCAATAGATGAGGATAAAAGATGGTTAATTAGGTAACATGCAACGAGTATGACATCACCCCAAATTTGGGCTGAAACATAGCTATGAATCATGAGAGTACGAGCCATGTCAAGTAGCTAACGATGTTTACATTCAGCAATACCATTTTGTTGAGAAGTGCGGGGGCAAGTGAATTGAGGGCATATTCCATATTTGGTGTAAAACTGTAGCAATGTATTGAATTTAAACTCACAAGCATTATCAGTGCGAATGTTTTTGACAATGGAACCAAACTGAGTTTTTATTTTAATAATGAAAGTTTTAAGAATACAAATAACTTCAGACCTCTCTTTTAACAAGAACACCCAACTAAGACGAGAAAAGTTATCAACAATAACAAGGTAATACCTAAATTTGGCCCAGCTTACAACCTGGCTGGGCCTCCAAACATTAACATGAATAAGGTAAAAAACTGCATGACTCGATGAACTACTGTTGAAGGAAAAATACTTCTAGTGTGTTTGCCCAACTGACAGACCTCACACTGGAATGACTCGTACACAAAAATATTAAGGAGAACACCATGAAACTTGGATAATGAAGGATGGCTTAGTCGGAGATGCCACTGATATGGGGTAGGCTTAGATAGAGCCATAGATGCCACGCCCTCCACTGGTTTCGACAGTAGGTAAACTCCCTTGTGCTCATGGCCACCACTAGTCGTTTTCTCATGTTGCAAGTTCTAAAAAACACATGAACCATGATCAAATATGGCTCTACAATGCAAATCTTTCATCAACTGAGTAACAAATAGAAAGTTAACAGGAAACTCTGGATCATATAAAACATGGGAAAGAAAGATAGAACCAGAAAGTTTAACATCCCCAATTCCCATAATAGCAAAAAGCTTTCTATTTGCAAGCTTAACATGTTGAGGCTGTGGAAAATGATGCAATGAAGTAAATACGTGAGGCTGACTGCAAAAGTGTTTTGAAGCCCCAGAATCAATAATCCACATAGTACCTGGTTAATGGGAAGTACTACCAACAGATAAAGAGGAATCCACCATGACCGAGGAGGCAGTTGTAGACATCGTGGTAGGAAGAGATCATTGAGCCATAAGCTGGTCATACTCTGCCTTACTCATAGTCACTATGGAGTTCTCAGAATTCATCGAGGAAGGAGTCTCTCCAAGTGGTGTAGCAGCTCGGGCAAACCCTACAAGAATATAAGAAGAGGAGGTCCCCCTACCCCCTAAAGTACTAGATCCCCTACCATGGGAAGTAGAAGCTGGTCTACCATATTTGTCCCAACATCTATTTTCCAAATGTCTCAATTTTCCACAGAATGTACATTGAAATCTTCCTCTGCCCCCTACACCACGACATGAGCCTCTTCCCCTCGTGGCTTGTCCACGCCCTCCAAACACAGCTAAGGCTGCAGAAGGAGACTCACTCTGGGGCTGAGAGAGAGATAAAAACAAATTTACTTAGTCTATTATGTGCCTTAGCAAGATCCAAAATTTCTGCTTTAGTAAGCATCTGAACTTTTGCTACCTCATACTTAGGGGACAAACCAGCCAAAAACTTAGTCACCATAGTCTGCTCAAAATGCGTCTTGTAACATGCCTGGCATGGAGGTCGAAGAACCTTCAATCGTTCATACGTAGCTTTAACTGAAGCAAAGTATTGAGATAGTTCCAATTCACCTTGCTGCAGTTTGAGTAACTCTTCCCCAACTTGTAAATTTTTTGAGACATTCTTGTCATGAGAATAAGTTTGTCTCAGGAATGTCCACATATGTTTGGGAGTTGTATAGTAGGCAAGAGTAGGAGCTATATCCATATGCACACTGTTCATGATCCAAGACAAAACAATACTATTATCTTCTTTTCATGTGGTATATTTCCCAGTTTTAACACTCGGTTCATCTTCTGCAATGATGTGGTCTTTCCGATGTCCTAATACAGACATCATAAACATTCGTGACTAGATTTGATAGTTGTGACCATCTAATTTCATAGTAGAACCATAGAAGAAAGGACTCCCAACCACTTTGTATTAAGTATGAGACTCAATCTTAGGGCTGTTCCCCATATTAGATTGTTGTCCAAGCTCCATTGTAACACCCACAAAAAAAAAAGACAACACTAATATATGCATCAGGGCAGAACTAGTATATGCGACAGGAAGATAGTATGCCTTACGCAGACAACACTAATATATGCAGCAAGAAGAGATCATAACACACACAAATTCCAGCACTAGTATATGCAATAGGAAGAGACTATAACGTACGCAAATGATAAGGAGATTCCTGCGATAAAAAAAAATATACCCTTTATAACATCTAGGGTAGATCCACGTCTAACAGAAAATTAGGGCAGATGCACGGCTGACAGAAAACTGGTCATTGCACATAACTTTCCATGCTCTGTTTACACCCACAATTAATTCACGACAGATTTATCAGACCTTACATCCTCATTTATGACAGGTTGAAAAAAATGCTAGATTTCAACAAGCAATGACCAACAACAACGAAGAAACCTTCTGCGACTTGAAGGAAACATCTACGACATCCATCAGAAACAAGGAGACACCTGCGACATCCAGCAGACAGCAATGACTTCCATTCAACAAGCAGTGACCAGGGACAACGAAGAAAACTTCTGCCATGTGATGGAGACACATGCGACTTCCATCCAACTTGAAGAACATTTAATCTTCATCCACGTCCACTTCAATAAGGCATCAATCTAGGGTTTTTAATCTTTTGCTTGAGAAAACCCTAGATTGAGCCTAACATGCATGTTCAAACTGTCTTGCCCTCAAAACTATCCACGAGAACATAAGAAGAGCAAGAGAAGAGGATGAGCACGGTGAGAAAAGGATGATGACGAGAGATAGGTTTTAGTCCCAAGAAAGGTTGGGCTTTGATACCATGTTGTGTGTAGCCAAGGGAAAGAAGAGAAGAGAGAGAGAGAGAGAGAGAGAGAGAGAGAGAGAGAGAGAGAGAGAGAGAGAACTTTTTAATCTGCCCTAATCTCACGTTAAATGAGAAAGGGTAAAAAAAAACAAATTAAAAGAAGTTCACAACTAGAACACTTATTTGTAAAGAGCTATTCGTAAACTCTTAAATATTCAAAAATACCCAAATATTATTCAAGAACAACAATTGCTGAGTCTCTATGAAACCCAAGAAACTCAAGTCAAACCAATTGATGTTGTTCACCAAAGTTCCTTCAAACCACAAGGTGGCTGCACAAAATTGAAACCCCATTAGATAGGAAGTAGCAACTTCTACAATCCAGCACTCCTTGTCACAATCCAACCAAAAAGGACTAAAAATTCTTGTTTCAAACCATAGGGTCATTGCCTTCCTGCCCTGGACTGACTATGTTTGCTTCATAATCACCTCCTTGTAGCCTTCCATACTTTCTTCTTTGCTTGAGCACATGTCAGCTTTAATCCTTCATGCATATTTGTATCTTTTAAACAGTCAGTTTAAAGCAAAAATCCTAGCATAATTTGAGCTCATTGCATCCCATCTTCTTCCATCTCCACCAAACAAGTTCAGAGCAGAAGTCTTTGGAAGGAAGTCTCCAAACACCAAACCATGAACTGACATACCTCCAAATACTTTTAGAAAAGGAGCAATAGCTTCTTCCATCTCCACCAAACAAGTTCAGAGCAGAAGTCTTTGGAAGGAAGTCTCCAAACACCAAACCATGAACTGACATGCCTCCAAATACTTTTAGAAAAGGAGCAATAGAACAGAAGATGGTGTTGATCCTCACAAGCCTTCATGCACAACCTGCAACATGGTGCAAGAGAGATTCCTCCTCCCTGTATTCTATCTTTAGTTGGCAACCTGCTATAACTCCTCACATAGGAGAAGCAACATGCCCTAGGGAGTGATTTAGAGGACCAGATCCATTTCCTCTATTTCATTATGGGCCCCTTGTGCTGGATTTGCTCCCAAATCTAATGTTTTGTGGAAACCATGCCACCACCATTCCTCCATGCTAACTTATCAACATCATTGTTCAGCCTCAATGTTGTACATATCGTATGATACGAGCCCATATCGTATGATACATACCGTCTCATTTACATTTTACGATACGATACACCTCGCATTGTAAATGGGGGTGTATCGTTCCTGTATCACCCGTGTCGTGCGATACAAGGCCTGTATCATACGATACGAGGTGATACACCCGTATTGCATGATACAGGATGATACGCCCTGTATTGCATGATACAAGCTTATTTTTAAAAAGAGGCACCCGATGCCTCATTTTTCATTTTTGTCTTTAAAACGTCCGGGGGCTTTTCTTTTCTAACATGGGGATTGTGCATCCAAGGAGGGAGATCATCAATTTTCACAATGAAAACATCGATTTTCACCATGAAATCATCGATTAAACGGTCGATTTGTGCGTGGGTGGCTGATTCTCGTTGGGAGGAAAGAGGTTTTCTTGATTTCTTCTTTGTAAGGTATCAAATCTTTTGTTTTTACCATATATTCATATATTTTTACCATAGATTGAAAGATTTTGATTGCTTTTTCATTAAGTTTATCATGGGATTTGTTTTTTTTGTGAAGATATGAATCCTACATGGCAGTGGTGTGAAATGGTGAAGGAGAATGACTGGTTAAAACTCAAATGCAACTTTTGTGAGAATACATTTTCAAGAGGGATTATTAGAATGAAAAACCACTTGGCAAGGACCTCTAAAGATGCAACTCCATGCGTTGGGAAACCAAACAAACATTTGCCTCCATTTGTGCGTCAACAATGTTTAGATATGCTTAATGTTTTACATCAAAGGAAGATACAAAAACACGTGGAAGAGGTAGATGCAGGCTATAATGAGCCTTGGGAAGCTGAAGAAGAAGAAGAAGCTAATGAAATTGTTGATGATGAATATGATAGCAATCTAAGAACAGATTTGGATAGCTCAAGAGGTAGAGGGAAAGGAATCATGTATGAAGGAGGTTGATCTGGCCCATCGAGAAGGAAGAGAAGAGGCAGACCAGATATTAGGGCCAGACATGGTCACCGACCACCTAGTGGTAGAGTTCCTACTAGGTCTAGTGTTGGTTCAATTAAAAGCCGCAGATTCATATACTAGCCCAGGTGGTCAGCCGCAGATTCATGCTGCCATGACATCAAAAGATATGTTACATCAAGCACAACTGACGGTATGTGAATGGTTTTATGATGCATGTATTCTCTTTAATGCAGCTAACTCTTTTAAGTTCCAAGCCACGACAGTTAATTGCATCTATAGGCCCTGGATTCAAAATGCCATCATATCATCAGGTGAGGGGAAAATTTCTTGAAGCTACGTTGAAAAAGTAATTGAATATTTCGATCAATTGAAATTATGCTGGAAGGAAACAAGTTGCTCCATTATGTCAAATGGATGGACTGATACATGGTCAAGAACACTTGCAAATTTTCTTGTTTACTGCCCCCTAAAGGTACATTGTTCTTAAAATCTCTTGATTTTTCTGATGTTCCTAAGACTGCTAAGGTTTTGTTCAATGTTTTTGATAATGTCGTACAAGAAGTTGGACCTGAAAACATTGTACAGTTTATTACAGATAATGCTGCAAATTATAGAGCTGCAGGGGATATGTTATTTCAAAAGTATAAAACATTTTATTGGAGTCTATGTGCCACTCATTGTATTAATCTAATGCTTCAAGGTCATAGTGAGATGCTTGATATGAAATCAACTGTTGACCAATGCGAAGAGGTTACAAAATTTATCTATCATCATGCATATGTATTGAGTTTGATAAGAAAATTTACAAAAGGAGTTGAATTAATACGACCTGCACAAATAGATTTGCTACAAATATATTGACTGTGCAGAGTATAGTGAAACAAAGAACTCCAATTAGGCAGATGTTCTCTAGTGAAGAATGGGCTGCATATCCACATGCTCATAAAAGAAATTCTTGTTTAGTTGTGGATATTATATTTAATAACGAATTTCGGGAATCATGTGTCAAGCTATTGAAGGTTTGTGTTCCATTAGTGAAAGTCCTCAGGTTAGCTGAAAGCGAGGATAGGCCTTCCATAGGGTACTTATATGAGGCTATGGATAAAACAAAAGAGGTAATTCGAGACAATTTGAAAGGAAAGAAAAAATTATATATGCCCATATAAAAGGTGGACTGGACACTTCATTGACCTCTCCATGCAACAACTTAATATGTAAATCCTGATTAGATTTTCTACTACATTTAAGAAGGATAAAGAAGTCACGCATGGTTTGTTAAATTGTATTTCAGTGTTAGTGGAAAATTCTAGAGAACAAGATGTTGTCCACAATGAGTTGGATCTGTATGACAATTGACATGGGAGAACCGGGCATCGTTTTAGCCAGGACAACCATGCGTCCAGGTAAATACATAGAAATTTTTAATTTACTTTGCATTTGTTACATTTGATTCTTTTATGTTGTTTTAAGTTTCTAACTTTTACATGAAATTTGTTTTATTTTTGTTTAGATTTGTGGTGGAATAGGTTTGAGATTGATTGTCCAAACCTATCATGTTTTACAATTAAAGTCCTCAACCAGACATGTAGTGCTAGTGGATGCAAAAAGAATTGGAGTGTTTTCTAACATATCCACAACAAGAAAAGGAATAGGCTCGAACATAAAAGGTTGAATGACCTAGTCTTTGTTCGATATAATATGTAGTTGAAACAAAGGCAATATAAATTAATATTAAATATTTACATTTGTTGTACAATATACTTATATACAATTACATATTAACAAGTTTTCTCTTATTTAACATAGACAATTACAAAAAGCATAAGC
The DNA here is from genome assembly GCA_011799765.1 of Nymphaea thermarum. NCBI lineage: Eukaryota > Viridiplantae > Streptophyta > Magnoliopsida > Nymphaeales > Nymphaeaceae > Nymphaea > Nymphaea thermarum. The sequence goes on along the minus strand of JAANDH010000080.1, from coordinate 354,099 downwards.
AAGGAAACACACATCTCAGTTTGATCCTATCAGCTTGGAAAATTTTAAAGATCTAGAGACATGGATTGAGAAAGAAACAACTACAATATTTGATGATGAAGGTCTTCAATGCTTCAACCTTGAAGCTGAAGCAACAAAAGAATTTGTCGATGAAGGAGAACCTACTGAATATGTTGGTGAGGATATTCAAATTCATGGAGATGAAGATGAAGAAGACGAAGATGAGGCTAAGAATGAAGATGATGAAAATTATGAATGAGAATCAAAAGTGCTTTCATTTTATATGTATTGGCATTGAACATATTAAATTTTATCTAATAGACTAATATAATTATGAACTTTATGACTTGTTGTGCTTTGTAGAATGATATTGACATATTGTTATGAATTTTTATGTCTATGAATGATGAACGCGTAACTTTATAGCGAAAATAAGCCAATCATTATCTAAAATATGTTTTTTATGAAGAACTTATTATTTTTTATTTTTACCAACTTTTTTATGAATTTTTCGATTTTTTTTTCAATTTTTTCTTATTTATTACTATTTTTTTAAATGTACAATATGGTTCGATATTTTACGATAAGGTGTATCTTAAAGCTAGACCGATACAGCTTACGATACGCTTTCTACAACATTGTTCAGCCTAACACGACAGCCTTCCTAGACATAGTGAAGGTCTTTCCAACATCTTGCAGAATACTTGGAGATTGCATCCATTACATTCAGCTTCAAATACTTCTCCAATTTCCCTCTATCAAAAGGAATGGTAGAGAATTTGTTCTAGCCATGGGTCTAGCCAAAATAGAGCCAATTGCCCGTTGCCTAGGTTCAAAGAAATAAGCTGATTCCTCCAAGACAGCAGAATTGCTTTCAACAATGGAGAAACATTCTACCTAATCATGGTATCCCATGGGCTTTTCAAACGAAAATATTTTTGCCTACATAAATGCCCCCAAAGGCTTGGATGCACAATGACAGAAACTGCCATGAAAGCCAATGTGGCATTATTCACATACTCAGTTCTCCTAATTCCTACACCTTCTTCCGAAGTCTGGAATGTGAGAACACTCTAAGAGATTAGATAAAACTTATGTTTTCCTTCTTGATCACCCCAAAGGAACCTACACATTATCATTTCCATGCATCTCACAACATTCAGAGTGCATTTGATGACAGTCAGCGAATAGTTCGACAAGGTAGTAAGCACATTTTATCAAACAAATTTTCCTAGCAAAAGATAGTAACTTTCATTTCCACGAGTCTTTGATCGGATGAGGAGATGAAGGTAAGCCCAAATATCTCATGGGGAAACAACCTTCTTTCCACACCAGGGAATTCTCAATAAAATTAGATGTATCAACTGAGATTCTAAAGTAAAAAAACTGAGACTTATTTGCACTAATGACCACATGCCCGAGCCTCTAGAAAATTCATTCAAAATGTCATTCATCGATCAAAGGGTTTTCCTATAACTTTTTAAAAATAAAAATATGTCATCTACAAAAATCGAAGATGGGACTCCAACTACCTCTCTACAGAGGATTGGAATTTGGATTACCCTCCTCAAGGTAGCTGTCTAAAGACTCCCCGAGAATAGTTCAACCACCAATAGCAAAAGATACAGTGATAATGGATTGCCCTGACACAATCCTTGTTGACTTCAAAAAATTCCCTATGTTTTCCATTAATTACAAAAGCAAAAGAAGCATTAGACATGCAAATGAAAACTTTGTCAATCCAAGGCAGTGCAAAGCCCAACCAAATCATCACTTTCCTTAAAAATGCCCAGTTCACTCTGTCATAAGCCTTTGACAAGTCCAATTTAGCACACATACTAGCAGCCTTGTTCCTACACATGGCATAGACGATTTCATGAGCTAGCAAAAAGCTATGATGAATATTGCGTCTTGCTAGAAAAACACCTTGATTTTTGAAAATAAACCTCTCCAAAGTAGTCTGCATTCTTAGAACCATTATTCTGGAAATAAATTTCAGAATGTTGTTTTCCATTGTAATTGGATCAAAATCTGTGATATGTCTAGCACCCTCTTTTTTAGGAATCAAAACAAGTAAGCTTTTCCCAAGGACCAGCTTACCTTTTAGGAAAAAGTCTTTAATAGCCATGCTCTCATCAGGTCTGAACTACATCCCAATGCTTTTCAAAAAATTCATTTGAAAACTCGTCAATCATCATGGAGCTGTCACTTTTTACATCTAGGACTGCCCACTTGATTTCACTATCAAGGATAGGTTTTGGGAGATCCATGTTCTCCAAAGCTGTAACCTTCTCACCTTCCCAAAGCAGATTGGGCAGGAATCCTGAAGAATTATCTTGAGCAAAGAAATTCTCATAATACTACCTGCAAGCAATTTGAATATGATCAGGGGACCTGAAAGTGCCTTCATCCCTTTCAATTTGCACAATCCTCCTCTTGCTCATTTTGCCCTTAACCAAATAATGATATTACCATCTCCCTCTTTCAACCAAGAAGCTCTAGCCTTTTGCCACCAAAATTCCTCTTCATCCACAAGAGCTGCAGTTAAAGCACGTCGAACACCTTCTTTTTCTGTCCAAATCTGCACATCCATATTTGAAACCTTGTAGCAATCATTTAATTCCCTCTGCAACCTTCGAACTCTCTGATCCACTTTCTCTACACCATATTTATTTTAATTCATCAAGCAGAACTGTAGTCTATCCAGCTTAGAGATCAACTGAATCATCGAGCATCCCCTGTAGTCCAACCTCCAATCTCTTTTGATAATCAAATGACAACTAGAGCTTCTCTCCCAAAACCTAAAATATCTGGAAATAGCTCTGCCTATCCTGAAATCTTCATTCCTCCTGAAAATATATAATAATGCTGCATGATCAAAAGAAGCCATGTGCTTCACCATCAGGCTGTGCCTTCCCATGAACTTTTCAGACCATAAAAAATTCATGAAGTATTTGTCTATTTTGCTTTGAACCACGACCGAAGATTGACAGTGGTTAGACCAGTTGAAAGGTGTACTACCGTCACTAATTTCCATTAAACATGCAAATTGAATAAACATATTAAAATCTCTCTGCAAGCATACTTTGCAGGCTCTTTGCCATATTTTCCTGAGCCATCTTTGACAGAATTAAAGTCTCATGGCCCCAATTTATTCGCTAAACAGCCCTTAACATCAGGAGTTGATCATGATGCATTTAAAAATCAGTGTGTAAATACACACCAATGGCATCAAAACGTTCGCTAGAATAGATGTCCTTGAAGATGTAATCCATTCAGTACAAATTATACCTGCAACTTTTTATGATAAACTGGTGCTTATTCCACTCACATAAAATACTTTTGCAATTACCATCCACCTCCAAATTTGAGTCCATATCAAAATGAATATACAATTTCTAAAATAGGCTAGCTTTTTATCAACTAGCATCATATCTAGCAGAAAGAATATATTAGGAGAATGGGATTGAACCAGTCTATGCCAAATTGCCAATCCCTTTGGGCAGCTCTAGAACTGAGTCCCCTCACATTCGAGGATAAAATTTTCATAGCAGAAGGGAGTCAGCAGTGACTCCTCCTTGATATGGCACCAGGGCAGAATAATTTTCTTTCTTAGAGGCATCAACCATACACAGGTCCTTGATAGAGTCCCCCTTCTTCAGTATCACCATCGAGTTCCCTGCACTCTAATTATTCTGAAGAGGAGCAGTTCCACCACCAACACTAGATTTTTTTTTTTGCTCGTACTCATCCCTTTGCTTTTAAGGGTTCTTTTCTTCCCATTGCTAGTAGACACTAGCTGTCATCCTCTAGTGTCTCCAAGAATCCCTTCCAGCTACTGGTTTCCCTCCACCATTGCCCTATGAGAATCCATCGCAAAGACTTTCTCTTCTGCGGCATCCCACACCTGATTAAGATCACCCACTACCACATTAACAACAATAGGTTCATTGGATGCTAAGGTTGACTTTTTCTATCTTGCATCTGATCACTCCTTTCACTGCCCGCAAGCCCATTGCCATCCCCCTCCATACAGTCCCATCAATGTGCTCATTTTGCCCTTGTGAGGCATCTTGAAACGCCCAAGGGTTTTGCTATATGGAATGAGCACTTTGATTGTACATCTTTCCTCTGCTTCGTCACAGTGACCTTCACCTAACTATCCATTGGTGCAGTTTGGGGGAGATCATAATTCCTGCTGCTCGGGCAATATGCAATACCATGGGTTACTGACCCACAATGATCACATAATCATAATTTCGTTTCATATTCTATATCCTGCTCAATCTCTAGATCACCATCCATGATATACACAGATCCAATTGGAGAAAACAATAGAGGTACATAAAGTAAAAAGTCTACCAAAGCTACAACTGGCTTGCACTTTGGTGTAGCTATCCACATCGATAAGGTGACCTCCAATCAGTTTTGCTACTCCAGTACTTTGCCATTCCATAGATGCAACACAAGATCTAGAAGACGAACCCACAGAGGGATTCATGACAAAGACTCTAGTTTTAGGGGCATCCTAGGTGCCCACTTGCTTGAAACAAGGTATTTACCCCTCACGCACCATCAGACTGGAACCAGAATGTCTTCTAAATCTGCTTCCAAAGAAGCCCAAATCAGAAAGAAGCACTTCGATAGTATCATGAATCTAACCAGCACCATCATCGACATTTCCTTCCTAACTTCCCTAAAAATTTCAGCAAAATCAAACTTAACCAGAGGGTTACCACAATACAAAGTTGCAATGGTTGCCCATTTAAATGGACACATGGCTTTCATTAAATGCCTGAATCAACAGATGGTGCATCCAAACTTTCTTCCCATTCCCTTTCATCAGTGGCTCCTCCATTCACAAGAAGGATGCCCAAGAAACGACACTGGCTCTTTGCTCCCAAATCAGAGTCACCCGATGGCTGTGAATGAACCTAAGTCTCCTTCCATTCACGTTTGATACCACCATTGCAGCTGGGGTTGGCAGAAGCTCTCCATTGACTTGCCAGGCCATCCCTCATGAACCCCGTCTGAAGCCCTCACTCCCTCTAGAGAACACGTCCTCTCCTTCGAAAGATTAATTTCTGTCTCCCTTTCAACATGAGTGTATAACTTCGTCAATCGATCCATGGCCTTCTCATGTGGAGTAGATATTTATTGATACTGACTGAGATTGTTCCCCTGTGTCTAAGAGTCTGTACAGTCCTTTGCTTTGCTTTGCTATGCACTTCCTTTGCTTATGTTGATTCATTTGCTTATGCTTGTTTTCTTGTAAGTGAGTACGCTCCCACCAGTCTAAGTGTCATGTCTTGGGATTCTTTGTTTTAGGTGGTTGGCATGGGAATCCTGTAAGCGGCTTTGGCCATGCTATGTAAGCAAGTTGAAATAATTCTCCTTTCTTACCTCCCTCGTGATGTACAAATTTTTCAAGTTGAATACATTGTGAAATTTCTTTATTCACAAAGCTTTTTTTATGCACTTGTTTTCCAAAACGATCTTTGCTTTCCTTTCAGTGGTTTGAAGGTTGACGACAATTACGTTCTTGCCGTGCCGCATGGGTTGAAGGAGTCAGCCCATAACAACTAGTATCAGAGCCCCATGTTTGACTAAATTTGGAGAAGCAGTTGGATAGTCGGTGTAGAACAACACGCCGGTGATCGTTGATCGAAGAGGACGTCCTGGCGACTCAATACAATCTACGAAACGCCAAGGGCAAGGGAGTTGTCCTGTCTGACGAGATGGGCACATCCCATGGTCAGGAAGAACTGACCAAGGTGGTGAACAAGCTGGTTGCTAACATAGCTACTCATGAAGAAGCATTGGACAATGCAGCCGAGTCCTTCGGTGAAATGAAGGACGAGATGAAGACCATGCAGGAACAAATGGCTGATCTTATGGCCATGAATCGGTCACTTACTGACACAGTGACCACATTACAAGCTGAAGTTAAGGAACTTTAGGTGAGGAACCGCACACTACAGCGACAAGTCTCTGTAGGTGGAGGTGACGATCAACCAAGAAGGGTTGACTTTCAGAGGCAAGCAAAATACAATGAAAATCGGGATAGTCAAGTGATCGACAACTTTTGTTCCAAGTGGAATACTACCTGGATCTGCAACACGTTGTGAAGAATGACTTCAGGTGAAGACGGTAGCTATGTTGCTTGAGGGCGATGTTGTGGTGTGGTGGAGAAGAAGACGACTTGACATTCAAAAGAGGATCTGCACATTAGATACTTTCGATGATTTTAAGCGAGAGTTGAGGAATTACTTCATGCCCCCGAATGCTAGACAACATGCCTATAAGATGGTCAGTGAATTAAAACATATAGGATCCTTGCGAGACTATGTTAGGACCTATCAACGGCTTATGTTAGATGTACCAGATATGCAGGAACAATATAAATTGGACTGATTTATTTTGGGACTTTAGCCGTGGGCACAATCCGAAGTGGAAATGTGTAATCCAAAGACCTTGGAGGATGATTATGTTGTAGCAGAACGCTTGGCCGATACCCAGCACAAGAGCTACACTAACACCTTCAAGCATTCGAAGAAGCCTGACCATGGAAGAAAGAAAGAAAGATTGATGAAAACGTAAAAAAATGAATCATCGACTCAACATCAAGTCGAGAAGAAAACTTTCTTTCGTAAAAATGACAACTTTCAAAATAGATTTTTGAAATGTTGGTTTTGTGAAGTAACCACTTAGCCAGGTAATGTCTGAAGCGTCTAAACAAAGACGGCCAAGCAAGCTCTTCAAGGCAATCTGCGAATGCGACACAAGGTGAAGAAGGGGAAAGACCAAAGATGGGTGCACTTCAAATTCTGAACACCTTAAAAAGTGAAGAGAAGTGAAGGTGACAGCGACACCTTTCAATGACCTCATGTAGCTAGAGATTTTGGTAAATGGAAAGCCTACAATGGCTATGGTAAACACGGATGCCACATACAACTTCGTCTCAGATGAGGAGGCGAGGAGACTGGGCCTCACCCTTGAGAAGGAAGAGCTACACATGAAGGTGGTGAACTCAAAGGCAAGACCCATCCATGGAGTAGCTCGGGATGCGGTTGTCAAAATTGAGAGTTGATCAGGAAGAGCCAACTTCTCGGTGGTCCCGATGGATGATTTTCAGATGATTCTAGGCATGGAGCTCCTTAGTACAACAAAGATGGTCCTGATGCCATACTTGCGAAGTATCAATATCATGGATGAGAAGTCTCCTTGTATGGTTCCAACAATATCAATAAAGATGGATAAGGGCAAGGCCACGATGATATCCACTCTTCAGTTGAAGAAAGACCTGAAGCACAGTGAAGATATGTACTTGGTGGCAATCTGAAAAGTGACTAATGACTCCCCTGGTTTAGTTCCAGAGGTGCTTGTGCCTGTCTTGGCAAAATTCATAGGAACAATGCCTGTGTTGCTGCCTAGATGGCTGCCACCTCGATGTGAGATGGATCATGCCATAGAACTCATTCATAGTGCCAAACCCCTGATGATGACACTTTATCAAATGACCCCTACAGAACTAAAAGAACTTCGGCGACAGTTGAATGAGATGCTAGCTGGAGTTATAATCAGACCCTCCAAGGCTCCTTTTAGTGCACCAGTTTTATTCCAAACAAAACATGATGGCTTCAAAAGGCTTTGTGTGCATTACAGGGTGCTGAACAAGGTAACAGTGAAGAACAAATATCATTTACCTTTGATTGCAGATCTTTTTGATCAGCTAGGTGGAACTCGAGTATTTTCCAAGTTGGACCCCAATTCGGGATATTGGCAAGTTTGGATTGTTGATGGTGACGAGCCAAAGACAAGTCACTCGCTACGGTGCCGTTCGGGTTGACGAATGTCCCCGCAACTTTTTCGACTTTAATGAACAAGATATTCTATCCATACTTAGATAAGTTCGTGGTGATCTATCTTGATGATGTTGTGGTGTACAACAACTCAATGAAGGCCATGTGGAATACCTACAGACACTATTCAAGGTATTGAACGAAAACGAACTATACGTGAAGCGCGAGAAGTGCTTATTCAACCAACAAGAAATCTGTTTTCTCGGTCACATTGTGGGAAAGGATTAGATGCGGATGGACACCAGAAAAGGTGAGGGCTATTCAAGACTAGAAATCGCCAACCAATGTACTGGAGTTGCATTCCTTTCTTGACTTGGCGAACTACTATCGGCGATCATTGAGGGATATTCTTTGATAGTTGCACGTTTCACTGATTTGCTGAAGAAAAACCGAACTTGGGCTTGGGAAGAACTTAAAGAAGATGCCTTTAAAAAATTGAAGAGGGCCTTGATGCAGGTGCCTGTGCTCAGGTTACCTGACCATACGAAGAAATTTGAAGTCCAGACAGATGCATCAGATTTTGTTATTGGAGGAGTGTTGATGCAGGACGGTCACCCGGTTGCCTATGAAAGTAGAAAGCTTAAGGACGCATAGCATCAGTATTCTGTGCATGAAAGGAAAATAACAACTATTATCCACTATCTTTGTACATGGAGGCATTATTTGTTGGGAGCTCAGTTTGTGGTGAAGACCGATAATGTAGCCACAAGCTACTTCCGAACTCAAGGAACAGGCTCCCCCCTCGGCGTCAGCAGCTTCTTGATAGGCTTTGACTTCCAGCAGGTAGCGCTGCTATGTACAGTCCTTTGCTTTGCTTTTCTATGTACTTTCTTTGTTTATGTTTAGTCATTTGCATATGCTTGTTTACTTGTAAGGGAGTACCCTCCTACCGGTCTAAGTGTCATGTCTTGAGAATCTTTGTTTTGAGTGGTCGGCATGAAAATCTTGTAAGCGGCTTCGGCCATCATATGTAAACAAGTTGAGATCATTCTCCTTTCTTACCTTTCTCGTGATGTACAAGTTTGTCAAGTTGAATACATTACGAGATTTCTTTATTCACAAAGCTTATTTTATGCACTTGTTTTCCAAAATGATCTTTGCGCCCCTTTTGGTGGTTTGAAGGCTGATGACAATTAGGTTCTTGCCGTACCACACAGGCTGAAGGAGTCAACCCGTGACAGAGATGAGAACAAGCAAAAGGTTGGTTATCATCTAAAACTTTTGGGTTAGGAGATGGTGTTCTTGGGCATATGTTGTGTTCATGCTGGTCAAGTAAGAAAGGAGAAGCTATCTATCATATGACCAACTTGTGTTTTTTACTGTATTTTGATAGGAAGGTAAGGATATTTTCTAAGCTTCTAAGTTGGAGAAATTCCTAGAAAATGGCAACAAGAGCTCACATCGGTCAGGGTTGTTGCAAAAATGGAGAACTATTTGATCAAAAGTCCTTCTAGTTGTTGGACATGAACCCAACATTGAAGTCAAATAGACATTCTGAAATGTGATGTCACCAACTCTCCTTCAAAGCAGTGGTCGACTTTTTAATGTGAAGAATTCTTTTGTTTTTAACATTTTTTTTGTACATCCTTTTATTTTTTTAAAAAAGAAGGGAACATAACTCCCAACTACTTTGCACCGGGAACATTAACAGTTATACAAGGCACTAAGTGAGTCAACAAGATCTTTAGATACTGAAATTCACAAATTTTAAAGCTTAATTTCAATGGGCAACTTGGAGTTAGGCATGTTTAACTACTGGATTTTTTAAGAAGCAATTTGAGCATTAACTTATTGACTTTTTTTAACACAAGGTTTATGAGTTCAAGTGTCCGGCCTCATATGTTCCTAGAAATTTTGCACATCCTAACATGTGTAGACTATACAAATCTTAAATGCTCAAATTTTAGATAGAACCTCATTTTGTGCATGATTTAGGATCTGAATTCATAAACATTTAATATCTACATAAAAAAGAATTGTAATGTAGAAAACAGATCCAAAGGTTAGTTTTTGTGAAAGTAAAATTATATATAACAAAACAAGTGATCCCTTTTTTTTTGAAGTCAATAATGGTAGGGAGACCAATAGCAATGTTGTGCTGGAACATAAATGAACATAGCAAATGAGCAAAACAAAATCAATAGGAAAACAATCGAAAAAGAAGAAGATGATCCAACTTTGCTAAGGACCACAAACTATATTGTGGAATGCCAGACAACTGGAACGATGTTAAAAATTTTGAATCAACACATAGTTTAACTTGCAGTATATAGTTACATTTTTACAAAGTTTATTAGCACTGTTATTCTTCATGCAAATAATATTTGCAAACTGGGGAAACATTGTTTTTTGTTGCATTTACAATGGAATTATTTGTTCTTGCATGTGTGGATAGATATTATCAAAAAACTTTTTGTGATGACATGTAATAAACTGGAATTCTTAATTTTATATGGATAAAACATAGATATGCACAAGGGAGTAGGGGAATCACAACCTGCCAATTCCATGCCCATTGCAAAATTGAACAACAAAATAATTTACTAAAATAATGAATTTTTACAATTTAATTTTTCCATAAAATCTACTTTTCTACTCTTAACACTACAATTTATGTAGTCACCAAATATATTGCCTTATCTTGGACAAAATGCTTAATTAACAAAAGAAAAGAAAATCAACTGCAAAATACAAGGTCCATAGAATAGGAGACCTATTGTACGTCGAAGGGAGAGCCATGCATGCTTTGGTTGAAACCATATTATATTGTTAAGTTTCCTTTTTTCATAATGAGGCATCATTTTGATAATAGACGCTGATGTTTTGTTACAAAGAAGCTTGTATTAAATTTGATTAAATGCTAAAAATTAGATAAAAAAAGTCCATAATTATGTATGGTTTAACATCTGAACAATTAACAATTCACCACACAAGATTAAAAGTTAGTATACAAACTCCCAATTTGTAAGAAAAAAGTCTCAACGAAAACATCAACTTTTGGCATTGAAGATTAAAGAACCACTTCCTTGGCCAACATAATTTCTTTCAAGGGGGTACATCTGTTATTTTATAAAAAGGAAGATTTTTTGTCACTCAAAAGTTGATTGTCAATATGTTAGTTAAAAATCTTGGTAAGTGCGATTACTCTTAAGGGGACTTTTTACCTAGTAGATGGATTCACAATCAGCTTTTATTGGTCCATGAAATGGCAAATAGTCTCGATAAGCATACTGACAGTTAGTAATATTTCCAAGGCATATGATAGAGTTTCTTGGTCGTTGTTGGAATTTTTTTTCAATTTTTAGGCTTTTGCATTGAATGGCTGAGGAGAATTATGAGATATGTAACATCATCCTTACTTGTAGTGATTTAAATGGATGTGTAGAGAAACCCTTTGATTGCTTTAGAGACCTACAACAGGGGGATCTCATCTCCCTATTGCTTGTCACTGTGGTCATGGAAATTTTATCAAGGAGATTGATGGCAGATTTGAAAAGAGGAATAAATTGATATTCCGAATTTCCCTAAATATGAAACTGATTTCCTCAACCTTATTTTTTGTAAATGACATAATTTTGTGCACTGTCATGAAAACAAATTCATCAAGAAATATGAGCTCAAGCGAGTAATGGTTATACCCCCTAAAATCAGTAATTATCACCATGAAAGAGAAAGAGAAGAGATGATGGTGAAAATAGTGCCTCCTTTGGTTGGAAGGTGGAAACTCTTTCTTCACAGAGACTAAATGGATATGTTTTCTAGGAAAGTTTGTTTAATAAAACATGTAATTCACCAGTTAATTTGTTACTATTTTATGGCCTTTAGAGTCCCATTTTATGCTCTTAAAAGAATTGACATCGACATTATCATGATGTGTGGTGGCCTCAATTATGTTGTCCTATTGAGGAAGGTGGCACTGGATTTAGAGGACTCATCTACTATAAAAAGCATTGTATGGTCTTCTAGGCTTTTAGAGTTAGAATTTCTTCATGCATTGGGCAGAACTATGTAGAAAAGTATCTTAGTAGGTACGACCTCTGGGCTCGTAAATTCTGGGGAGCTTGCAACCCTGTAAAGTTGGATCATGTTTTTAACAAGGAAATAGTTTGTAATATCCTCACACTTATGCTTTAAGGGTGTAAACTTCTTGTCATAGCTCCATCCTAGATGTTTTTGTTAGCTGCCTTGGTTTTAGAGGACTGATCAAACTTCTGTGGCTTAGCATTTTCCTCAATAGCATGGTCACCTTTTCCAGTGTTGGTGTTAGAGTTCTTGCTATTTCTGCCACTGTTCTAATTGCTCTTAATCTGGCTGGAAGTATTCAGAGTGAACAGGTCATTGATAATTGTCTTACTAGTCATCTTGGGTTCCTCTTTGACATTTTGTTGAAGAATGTAATCAATAGGTACCCTTATCATACTTAGCCTCTAGGCATTTGACCTTCTTTTTGCAAGCTCGGTGAATAAGTGAATGAGTGTATCTGTCAGTCCCCTAAGTGGCTGATTGAAGCTAGTCATAATCATGACAATAGTATAGTCCTTTGGCATAGGAGTCCTAAGCCTGTTGCATACTGTCCTCCATCTCTAAGTGTACTCTCTTCATTTTTCATGAGGTTTTCAAATAATTGTTTGATGAAGTTGATCAATATTATTCAGAACCTTTCTATGAACAGGCTGATTACTTTCTCAAAGTCTTGCAACTCGACCTGGTTGATGATCTCTGTGTAACAACATGTTTCAGCCCCTTCCAGACTGCAAGGGAAACATCTGAAGAATGCCCGATCATTTTTCTTGAAGTGGCTGCATTTATTGAAGAAATTGACCACATGAGCATGGGCTCTATTTTCTCAGTGAACTTGAAAAACATTTTAAGGAGGTCCTTCATGTTGTCTGCCTTAATGCGTTCAGAAAAGTCATCCCATGAATAAGTTTTGTTCTTGGTCATTTTACTTGAAGGGCATCCATCCTCTTCTCCATCTCCGCAAATCTCAAATCTGGCTTGTATCGGATTCACAAAAGATTTATAAGATGCTCTTGCAATGTTCTGACTTACACTACCCCATTCAACATTTGTTGTATTCTGGACAACTCCTAACAATGCCTCCTCTCAAATCAGGGTTCCCCATGTTGAACATGTAGAAAAAAAGATAAAACCAAATCAGAAAATCGGCTCCTTCCTAAGATATTGGATGATGATCAAAACTGTAAGCTCCTTCCTAAGATATCAGATGATGATCAAAACTATAAACAAGATCCTAAATTTGTGGATCTGGTTTGTAATCATTCTCCATTAAATAGAGAGAGCTCTCCCTCTCACCGTGTGTGAGAATTAGAGAGCATGCCTTCATCATGGATGTAAGCCAATTTCAAAGGCTGAACCACGTAAAATCTCTTCCTCTTCTCTCCTTATTTACATGGTATCAGAGCCACCTCTTATTCCTTGTTCCATGGCAATACCCAACTTGTCATCCTCAACAACATTCAGTCTTAGCCCTGATGCACCTTCAACTACTCAGTAGAACATGTTTTCTAGTTTGGTATCCGATCAAGTTATATCGGACAAATTATTTGCTATGGTGCTCTCAAATCACCAGCATTATGAAGAGTCAACGGCTGCTGTGGTATGTTAATGGCACCGAACTGCTCCTCCTGAGTATCTTGACACTGATCAAAACATAGTAAATTCTGATTTTGAAGCATGGGAACAGGCAGACCAATTAGCTTTAAGCTGGATTAAGGTTACAATGTCTAAACATATTTTACCACAGTTAATTTCATATTCCACTGATTGTTAGGCTTGGTGTGCTCGCTCTAGAACAGCAATACGCCTCTCAAACTAACTTGAAAAACATTCAGTTAAAAAGAGATTTACAAAATGTGAAGAAAGGAGATATGATGATGGTTGATTGTTTGAATCATGTTAAATTTTATATGACTCATTAGCTGCTGTTAATCATAAGGTCTCTGATACTGATTTGGTTTCATATACCCTTAATGGATTGTCCACTGAATATGAGGCCTTCATCACTATTGTAACTATGTTCAAGACTTTATTGAGTTTCTCTAAAATTTTTGATATGCTCATTTCTCAAGAAAATCATCGACAAATCCTCTTGCCTCCTCTTGATATTTCCCAATAAACAAATACAGTTGCCATGGTTGTTCAACATGCTGGCAGTCATGGGAATTCTTATGTAAGAGAGAGAACAGACTGGAATGGTGGCAGTTGCAGCAACTATAATTCATACAACAGTGGTAGTCGCAGCAACCATGGTTATTCATACAATAGTGGTGGTTGCAACAACTATGGTTCAAACAATAGAGGCTATTGGAATAATGGAGACCACGAAAAATTTTCTAACTACAAAATGTCTGTAGGAATTACTTGCCAATACTGTGGACGCAAGTGTCACAATGCTCGTTAGTGTTATGACATCCCAAAGGCTTTTATGGCCATGGCCCTCAATACAGGAACAACTAATTGTGCTACTACATCATCGGCATCTTCCCCTAACGTGGTGGATAACAACCAAGAATGGTATCTAGATACGGGTGCATCACATCATGTGACAAATAGTGATCAATCTATGGAAGGTGAATCCGCTTATCATGGAAAGATCACCGTTGTTGTTGGCAATGGAGAAAAACTGCCCATTAAAAGCATCGGTAACATGTCCATATCATTCAAGCACAATAAATTTCTGTTAAAGAATGTTCTTCATGTTCGTATGATTCATAAGAATCTGCTTTCTGTTGCTAAGTTCACTAGATATAATGGTTGCAAAATGGAATTATGCCTCATGATTGTTTTGTCAAGAAAATGCAGACGGGGAGATAATGCACCAAGGACAGCTTAAGGATGGACACATGACAAGAATTAGCACTGCTGAGAGACTACTTATTGGAAATAAATTGCAGACATGTAACTTTTATCTTTCTTTTTCAAATAATATTGATCAAGATCCTAGAGATGCTTTTAAGCTTTGGCATGAATGTTTGGGACATGTAAATGATTCTTTGTTAAATCGCGTGACTTCATCTAAGTATATTGCTGCTGGCTCAATACCTAGAGAGCATTTTTGTTTCGTTTGTGCTTTAGCTAAGATGCACCGGTTGCCCTTTACTTCAGCTGAGTTAAAAACGTCCTCTCCTTTAGAGCTATTACATGCAAATTTGTAGGGACCTTCACCATGTATGTCCAGAGAAGGATACAAATATTATTTGATAATAGTAGATGATTTTTCAAGGTTCACCTGGGTTTTTATGTTAGCAAAGAAGTCCGAAATGTTCTCTTGTTTTCAGAATTTTCATAAGATAATAGAAAAACAACTTGAACACAAGATTAAAGTCTTTCATAGTGATTGTGGAGGTGAGTTTTATGAGTGTATAATTTTCTATGTATCTTGCATCTCATGGCATTCAAAGAAGACTCTTGTGTCCCTATACACCACAACAAAATGGTGTAGCAGAACGGAAACATCGCTACAATGTTGAAATGGGTCTTATGATGCTTATTAATGCATGTATGCCAACTTATTTCTGGATTGATGCTTTTAAAATGACAATCTATATTATTAATAGGATACCAATTTGTGCACAAGAATTAACTCCATATGAGAAACTTCTTGGTACTAAACCTCAACTGGAGAATCTTAAGGTATTTGAATGCAACATATATCCATTAGTAAGTCATTAAAATAAATCAAAACTTGCTCCAAAGTCTCATGCACGTGTCTTTCTTGGCTTCCTAAAATGTTTTAAAGGCTACATATGTTACAATCCCTTGAACATGCATGTCACTATTTCAAGACATGTCATATTTGATGAAAACACATATTTATACTCGGGAACACGACCATCCACTACTGCCCAAGAGAACATCCATTGGTTAGCAAAAGACCACTCTTAGCCTCCCACCAGTTCTCAAATTATCAACTTACCCAACCCTAGTGAGCCTTCAATCATCTCCACAACCTGCCATATTTCTCAACAACCAAACATGAAAGTCCCTGCACCTGTCAACCAGGAAGACTCTAACCGAACTTCCCTACACCTTGAAAATTTCAGTCGCGTGAGAAATCACCCCATGACTACTTGTTCTCAATATGGAACCCACAGACCAAAAATTTTCACCTATCTTAGTAAAATTGAACCAATAGACATTGAAACTGAACCTATTGACCTACAAGAACCTCTACAGGATGATCAGCAGAATGCGGCTATGAACAGTGAGATTGAAGCACTTCACAAAAATAAAATGTGACACTAGGTTCTTTGTATGCCTCAGTACAATGTGGTGGGTTGTCAATGGATCTACGAAGTTAAGAAACATGCCGATGGATCTGTGGCATGGTTCAAAGCATGACTCGTAGCTAAAGGATATAGCCAATGTGAAGGGATAGATTACTTTGATACTTTTAGTCCAGTGGTGAAGCCTACTACGATTCATCTTGTTCTTTCTGTTTTCACTAGTCATAGATGGAAAGTCCATCAACTGGACGTTAACAATGCTTTTCTTCATGGGACTCTAAAGGAAGAAGTTTATGAGTCAGCCTCCAGGGTTTGAAGACAAGAGTAACCCACATCATGTGTGTAGGTTGAAAAAATCTCTATATGGCCTCAAACAAGCTCTGTAGGCATGGTTTGAAAGCTTAAGCACATATCTTATATCCAAAGGATTTAAAGGATCCAAATCTGACTCATCCCTATTCATATATTCATCTACATCATACATTGTGTTCATTCTTATCGATATAGATGATATTATTGTGGCATGAAGCTCTTCACAAGAATTGCAAAACTTTATTCATGACATCAGCAATAAGTTCTCCATCAAATATCTTGGAGAGATTCATTACTTTCTTGGACATGATGTCAATCGCCAAGCTATTGGGCTCTTTTTGTCACAACACAAATACATCAAGGATCTCTTAAAGAGAGTTCCAATGGAAGAAGCCAAGGTAGAAGTCACATAAACCGCACCCAATGCACCTTTATCCAAGTTTGCAGGAGACAAACTTAAAGATGGAACTTTATACAGAAGTATTGTGGCTGCTTTGTAGTATGTGACATTCATGCACCTAGATATTGCATTTGTTGTCAACAAAGCTTGCCAATTCCTTCATGAACCTACAAGTATACACTGGACTCATGTGAAGCGAATACTTCACTACCTTCAAGGAACTCAACATTTTGGGTTACATATAAAAAAGTGACTAATTAGAAACTTGAAGCCTAATCTGACGCAGATTGGGGTGGATGCCTTGATGATAGGAAATCAACAAGCTTGTTTATTACCATGCTTGGAGGAAACATTATATCATGGGGGTCTAACAAACAACATGCTATTGCTCTTTCAAGCACTAAAGCCGAATATAAAGCAATGGTTGGAGTTGCGGCTGAATTAATATGGCTGCAACATCTTCTTAAAAATCTCCAAGATCCTATACAAGAGGTTCCAACACTAAAATGTGATAATCTAGGAGCAACATACCTTGCAACCAATCCTGTGTTCCATGCCCATTTCAAACATATCGAAATCGATTTTCACTTTGTCAGAGAAAAAGTGGCAGCAAGAGAGATTAAAATTGAGTTCGTCAAATTTGAAGAACAGATTGCAGATATTCTAACTAAGGCACTGGAGGGACCAAGGTTTCATGATCTCAAGAACAAGCTCAACCTTGTTCACACAAATGTTGGCTCGTGGAGTCATGTTGAGAAAAAGACAAAACCAAATCAGAAAGATCGGGCTCATTCCTAAGATATTGGATGATGATCAAAATGGTAAGCTCCTTACTAAGATATCGATGATGATCAAAACTGTAAACAAGATCCTAAAATTGTGGATCTGATTTGAAATCATTCTCCACTAAATAGAGAAAGCTCTCCCTCTCACCGTGTGTGAAAAATTAGAGAGCATGCCTTCATCATGGATGTAAGCCAATATCAAAGGCTGAACCACGTTAAATCTCTTCCTCTTCTCTCTTTATTTTACAAAACATGCCTCCGTCTAATTAGGATCATGTTGGCAATCTCCTTGATTGTGACTTTTGTGAGTGGGAAGTATGCTTGGGTTCTTTATTGGAGTCAATGGAGCTCTTGAGGATAGGAGATCAATGGAATGTTTTGAATTCATGGAGGAAGGAAAGAAATCTATATGATATGGAGTTGTTACCGCTTCATTTGCATGTGCCCTAAATCAGAGGAAGAAGAAGACAATCATTTGAGTATAGGAGAGTGATCAAATGCTAAATATGTGGAGGCAATAGAGCCAGCTAGGACAGAGGAGGGCCCAAATTATGTTGGTATATCTGTGTTTGGTGCATGCATAGAGCAAAGTTGCATCAAGTGGATTTGAAGGCAACGTAAATCAAATGTCATTAATTTTTTCAATATAAGAATACTTGTTATGCCGCAATGATCACTTCAAGTTGTTAGACTACATAATCTTATAAGTTGATCACTTTTGATCACTATGTTTATCTTCTTCCTTAAGTGACTTTCAATGATCAAATGGGTAATAGACTACAACATTGTCTAGCTCCTTCGGGTCTTCACATTTCAGCATGTACTTTGGTGAAGGCAACATGCTAGTTTCATTTGTTGGGGCATCCTACTATAAAAACATTTGTCATTTCCCACAAGATATGGCTGTCAACATGACAATGCAAGAGCCAAAAACCTGCATGGACAAAATTAATACACCTATAAACTGTTTTGCTGTAAAGAACGTGCATCATGGGCAGAAGGTTACAAAAGAAAAGGTTTATGCATGAAATTAACCAGGATAAATTTGTGATAGCATTATATTTTCTACGTGTCGTGTAAGTTTTTACATTTATTCTTCATATAGAAGGAAAATTATGTCCAACCAGATATGTTTTACTCATCAAAACCAAATGGGGGTTATCCGACCGTAATTCAGAAACCAAAGGATTTCATATCATATCTATTCACATAACATAAGTTTAACTAGCAATCTCAACATTAAAAGTAACCATATTTTCATGCATATATATATATATATATATATATATATATATATATATATATATATATATATATATATATATATATATATATATATATATATATATATATATATGTAATGAACCATGACTAGGATTATTTGTCAAACGGACACTGATGGCAGCTGTATAGATCGGATGCCCTCATGCTGTCCATTTTTTAGTTATTTTTTCAGCCCAGATGCTGGCCCTTTTTCTTTTTCATTTTTCTCTCTCCCCGACCTCCCTCCATTGCTTGACTCTCACCATCCCTTCCCCAAACCCCCTCCCACTCCAATGTCCTCAACCAGCAGCATCGGCCATCTCCCTCCCTTTCCCAACTCCCTTCCCTCCTTCATTTTAAAAACCCTAAGACGGGTGGATTATCCACTCATCTTCTCCCTCCCTCACTCCCATCACCAGGCTGGGGCCCGTCGGCATTGGGGGATGCCACCAGTGGCCACCAATGGGGTGGTTAAAGTTGTTAGTGGGAGGGAAAGAGTCGAGCATGGAAGTGAGGGCCAAGGAGAGAGTGAAAAAAATAAAAAAAATAAACAAGGAAAAAAAAAAAAATATATATATATATATATATATATATATATATATATATATATATATATATATATATATATATATATATATATAAAGCATCTTTCGTTATGCTAAATACAAGCCGACGCAATGTTCAGCGGGTTCGGGCCGTCCACTAGATGGCCCACTCTTTTATTATAAAAAGACATGCCTGACGAGGTCTCTTCTTCAAGGGGGAGGCGTCACCAGTGGACAGCTGGCAAAGCTGCCGACAGTGGCGATGGGGAAGGCAACAGCCCCAACCAGCTGAGCAAAAACACTCGGCTGGGTTTAGCATGAATAAATGACAGCTTATATATATATATATATATGCACACACACCAATGTAAAATAATTTCTGTTGCATACAAATAAATGGTATTAAAAGCATATGCAAATAACATGTTTTTCTAACATGTCATCATATTGCCAAGAGGATCCATGCCACCATGCCAAAGCAGTGGTGGAGCTAGACATATCTGGCTGAGGAGCACCCACTATATATTTGAGGGGCATTTTGTATGTAAATATAGACAAATTTAGGGTTAGCCAATCTCTAAATAAGAAATTTATTGGACTGTATGGACAGTTGGCCATACATGTCCACATGTGGCTCTACCCCCAGCGGTGAAGCCAGAAATTTTGGTTGGAGGGACACTAATTCAATAATTTCTATTCTTTTAGGGACATTTATACATACAATTGATCAAGTATTCAAAATAATCACATAAAAATAAACATTTTTTTTTTAGGTTGGTGCGGGAAACTGCCAAAAATGATTCTCTAATCTTAATTTGTGATTTGCAAGATTGGTGTAATCTAATAGCTGCTGTATATATATATATATATATGGGACAATGCTTGCAGAACATGAATAAGTCTTGATCAGTCTCAATATTAGAGCTCGTGTCCAAGACTCAGGCACTGAGATTCCTATAATTGAGCAAACATAATTTGACACTCACTTAGGTATTGGCACTTGGATTTTTGCAAGAAACTATTGAAGTCTTAGATCAAGTCCCACAATTTATGTCCACATTAGTGGATTCTTTTTCTTTTCTTCATTTACAAAATTCTCTAATCAATAGTACAATTTTGACTTTGCAAAAGTTGCTGACACTTAGATTGGGGACAAACTATTGGGATTTGGCATTTTTATGGCCTTCCATCTTGGAAAGTTCAATAGCCAATGCACCTAAGCATTTCATACCTACCAATTTCTTTCTTTCTCTTTCTCTTTCTCTCTCTACACACATGCACACAGACAGTAGAACCTATCAACATCATAACCATTTTTGAAAGACATTTCTACATGTCCACTTTTGAACCATTAAATTGCTTCTTATGGTGCTCATGATTTTTGAAGTTGGGATTTGTCCAACACGGAAAAACCCCTTGCGAATGTATACATATTAAAGTGCATCTTCATGACATTCTCATGTTTAACATTTCTTTTAATCACCCAGTTGGGTATCTCAATGAGAGCTTTTTCATGTTATTAACTTTTCATTTCCCATAGATTTTCATATACATATATGTATAAATAAGTATATATGTGTATTTCATTTTCTCTCTCTTTCTCTTCGAGTTAATACCTTCTTTTTATAAATTTTAATACACGTATATATATATATATATATATATATATATATATATATATATATATATATATATATATATATATATATATATATATATATATATGTTTCTCTATCTATCTCTAGAACCTTCTACTCTCTCTCTCTTTCTCTTATATTTAAGACCCTCCATTTATAAATTTTCATATACATATGTCAATACAACTATATATACACACACACACACATATGCACCCCTCTCTCTTTTTAAAATTTTTCATTCCTTCTTTTCAGGATGTCTTTATCTTTCTCTTTCTGCCTATTCCTTTTGACTTAAAAAATCTTTTCTTTTCTTTCGTCCATTCTTTTGAATACTTCTTTCTCAAGATATAATATTTTAATTTTCATTTCTCGACTTTACTAAGACCAAAACTCAAGTAATGACTCAATACTAGAATAATGTTTGATGGTCTACAACCCCAATTTATTTTCAATTTTTTTTTCTCTTCATAAGAATATTTAGAACAAACAAATCTTGATGTATGTAATTATAAAGATATCTTTACATTAGTGATATGGTAGGAATGAATAATTTACTTTCAATCATATAGAATCAATGCAACCATGCATTTTCATTCACTTGTAGAATTCACAATGATCACAAGCACCTCTCTAAGCAAGATGAGATAGAGCTCTAGCTAGGTAAAAACCAAATTAGAGCAAAATCTTAAACCTATTTAAGTTCTTAAGAAAATACTAAATCGACTTCGAAAAGTTATCTTCAAAATACCCATATTGTCTTTCAAAGGTTTTCAAATGATAGAATTTCTTGATTCAAAATCTCGCAAGTCAAAATGGTTTGTACTCTCAAATGATTCTTCAAAACTTTCTCATCAAAAAATTTGAAACATCAAATCTTCAACATTATTTCCAAACAACACACCACATTTAAAATGAAAAAGATGTTTAAATAAAAATGAAATGCATCAAGAACAAGCATAACCTATAGATTGGTTACCTCCGGTAAAGGCGTCGAGAATGGCCAATCTTCGTACTGATGGGCGGGTCCCTTTCTCTCTCATTCCAAAAATAAAATTTTATATTTTCAAAGCACTCTAAAAAAAAAAAGTAAATTTTGGGGATGCAAACAATCTTGCTTTTGAAATGATAAAATATGTTCATCATATTTAAGAAGGAAAGATGCCTTGGTATCACGATATCAAAAGTTACATTGACAATGAAGAATTCCCAACTGGAATGCTTATAAAATAGCAAAAAGCAATTCAACGCATGTCAATAAGGTGCTTCATTCGTGTAGAAATGATATACAGACTTGGATTCAACACTGAATACTCTCGATGCCTTGATGAGAATGCGATAAAAGAAGTAATCAAGGAGATTGTGGAGGTCATGTCTTATCAAACCCTTACCAAGAAAATAGTTCATGCAAGAGACTATTAACCTACCATGCAAAAAAATTGTTACCAATTCACTAAAAGATGTAGGGAATGTCAGTTTCATGCTCTTACAATCCATGAACCAGTCTCTCACTTGCATTCTATAACATCCCTTTCATCCTTTTCAATGTAGGCATTCGATGTAGTCAGACCAATATCCCTACAGCTTCTAACTGTCATAAATCTTTTCTCGCTACAACAAATTATTTTACCAAATTGGTAGAAGTCGTAACACTTAGTATGATTGAAGGGTGAAATGTAGTGTCCTTCATCCAAGTGTAGATATGGAGTCTCACATACTATAGTACCATATAACGAGACTCATATTTTTTTTTAAAGATGAAACAATTATGTCATAAATGCCATATCAAACATAATTATTCAACTCCTTATTACCCTCAAGGTAATGAGCAAACAAAAGCTACCAATAAGATCTTGATATGCATCTTGGAACAAACAGTAAAAGCTAGATGAGATTGGCACAAAAAGATGCACTATACCTTGTGGTTATATCACACAACTATGAGAACACCAACAAATTAAAACTAGTCTATAGAATGAACGTGGCTTTACCATTACATATATTAAAACCCGCTTTGGTCTAAGATAATGCAGTTGCATTTTCACGAACTGTATCTTGGATCTAGGGTCCAAATCCAAGAAAATGCGGACCATATGGATGGCAGTGGACCTAGATCCAATCCACAACATCTAATTATGCATATGGACCTAGATCTAATCTTGGATATGGACAATATGGATATGCTAAACTGAATTATCTCTGATCCGAGGATAATGCAGTTTATGCATATCCTTGTTACCATTGAAACTAGAGGATATCCTTGTTACCATTCCAATCTTCTAGAAGCCACCAATAATTTCCGATCCTAGATCCAAGATAATCCGATCTAGAGGGCATTCATTTATCTTGGAGCGAATAGTAGAAACTAAAAGAGACTAGCATGAAAAATGCACAATGCCTTGTGGGCATATCACACTATTGTGAGAACCCCAAGAAATAAATAGATATATGTCATCAATATCCTTATATCCCAATCATTTTCTTTTTCTTTCTTTTCCATTCTTTATCTTCCCATGGCCATATAAGGTGACTCTAAAATCTCTTCTCTAGAGTCAAGAGCTACTCTTGGGTGCAGTGAGAGCATCAGAATGTGAAATAAGGTTTTATTCCATGATTGAAATATGCTTCTTTCTTCTCTTGAATGTGTGCTTTGTTTTTAGATATTGTTCATGCATGGTTGAATGATTTTCTTATTTATATACGAACAAATGGAAAAAATGAATGCTTGGATTGGAATAGTATCTTTAGTGCAACTGCAACTGCATATGGATGGCTTGAACTATTGATCCAATCTGCAACATCCAAGATCAGAGATAATGCAGTTTATGCATATCCATATATGGACCATATGGATATCCAGTTTATGCATAAAATGCATTATCTCTGATCCAACTACAATTGCAATTGCATATGGACCTAGATCCAAGATGGACCATACACCTTGAATATTTGGATATTCGGATAAAAGATAATGCAGTTGCATTTAATTTGGATAAGAAGACTCGGTTTCCATGCTGCATTTCTAATTCGTTCATGCAGAACAACCACACGTCTTTGCAGGACAACTTGAAAGCTTTCATGATAGTTCATTCTTTGCTGGTGCCAAAAATGTATGGTCTAAGCAACACCTACACATAGACATAGAATGATCATCAATACATAAGTATTCAAGCATCCTTATTGAACAAAGTATGAAAAACTATTTGCTATAAAAACCTGACAAATCTGAAGATTCATATGATCAACCTAGATGACTCTACATGATTGTAGTCTCTGGGACTGATACCTCTCCACTATGCACATAATGGTGCATTTGGAAATGGACCCTCCATAATGGGTCTAATAGAAGGTATGTGCACCCACATCCAGAATTGGAGACAAATTATAGATATTGCAAGATGAAAGATAATCCTCTTCACATATAAGTTTACATGATGAAGATACTATCTATACTTGTAGCAACAACCAACATCCTCCCTTGGATGCAACCCTATCCTTAAATAGCTCCAATTGATTATACAAATGTGCAAGAAAAGCTGCCACCCATGTGTAGCAATGAATATCGTCCACATCTTTCAAAGAATTTGACAGACTGCCAGCTTATTATAGAGAATAAATTATCACAGAAAAGACACAAACAAGAAAGAACCTTAATGCTTGGTTCGCTTCTTGTGAAGGTGAATCATGCTTTGCATGTTTCCATTTATTGCATAGCTCTAAAACAATTAATGACACCGGCTTTCCCCAAAGGCCACAACTTTATTAAACACAAAATCTATCAATCCTAGAAACTAGCTACTCTTCCCTATCAAGCTGTACTTGGACATCAAAAGCACAAGTTTTCTGTAAGTTCTTAGATGCAACAACCTAGCAATGTTTTTTAGGGTCATCTTTTCAAATCCATCAAACACATGTATTTGTTCGAGAATCCCACTTCTGTGCCAAGGCATACAAGGGGCCTCATTGGAGTTTCATGGTGCTAAAGGACAACATCTCCAATAATTGCATTCTTGTCAATCTCTGCTTTTGAATGTTTGATAGAACTTCACACCAATCAACGACCAAATGCCAATGACAACATCTGTATTTTTGCAATAGAAATACTAGTGTCAAAGACATTATCTAGTACAGAAACTTTAATTACAATTACTTGAATAAAGGTCATAGATTACTTACATTGACGTCACATGATCGTGCTTTTTCTTTCCAACTATCTATACTACTTCTAATTTGGTTGCCTATTTTCTCCTTCACCTAGCAACCCTAATTTTTAGTGTAGGCACAGTCATCACATCTAACAGTAATCCCTCTTGTTTATCCAACAATGGATTCTCATCCTCATTATCCTCCTCATCTTCATTCTCTATCTCTAGGATTCTTTCCTCTTCCACCATTTCCTCATCCTCAATTTCCATTTCTCATGCATTCTCCATCTTTGTGGCATGTCCCTTCATTTTTACTACCTCTTCCTCCTCAAATTCCTTCTCCCCTGCATTCTGCCTCTCTACGGCCTATCCCTGCATTTTCATCACCTCCTCCTCTTCAAATTCATTCTCCCATGCATTCTCTAAATTTGTGGCCTATCCCATCATTTCCACCACCTCTGCCTCCTCATTTTCTTTCACCCCTTTGTTCTTCCTCTCCACGGCCTGCTTCACCTCAGGTCACATAAGATCTACTACAAGAACAGCTTCATCTTCAGGTGCCCCATCCTTTTTTAGTTTTGCCAAAATATCGTATTCACCTATCATTCTATCTCTTTCTAAGCTCTTCAAATTTTGTCCAATGTATAAGTTGACTTCACCACAACAAACATCGCACAATGGACAATCGGTGTAGAATTCTTATGTATTGATTGAAATAGACGTTGTTCTACAAGAAGCAAACGAACAAATATAAAATAGTAGAAGAACAATCCTATATAGAGCCAAAGATAAATGAGTGAATATAATATAATAAAATAACAATGGTATATAGAGTTGAAGATAAACAAATGGATATAAAAAAGTGAAATAACAATGTGTGTTTAAAAGAGAAACAAAAGGATATGAGATAATGAAATAACAACACATGTATATACTATATAATAAACATAAGATAATGAAATAACAACACTTAAATATATTATAGAAGATAAATAGAAGGATATCACGTAATGAATTAACAACACACTATGTCCTATAGAAGATAAACAAAAACAAATGAGATAATGAAAAAACAATGATGTACCGTAGAAGGTAAACAGAAGGATGCTATCTCATATCCTTCTCTTTATCATCCACACTATAAAGTCGTTATTTTGTTATCAAATATCCATTTGTTTTATCGTCTATGGTATATACATGCATTGTTATTTCATTATCTTACCTCCTTTTATTTCTCTTTTATAGTATATACGCATGTTATTTCATTACCTCACCTCCTTCAGTTTCTCTTCTACAACGCATGGACTAACAAAAACACAAGACCAACCTGAAAAAAATAGACTATATCTGCCATCGATGATGACAATTGTCCTTACGCTTGTGCTAACCGATGCTTTTCGGTCGACGACAAGAACAACTCCAATAAGGATGATAATTGCTCTCTGTGAACGAGAACTCTCTCTATAGTTATGGAGAAGCCTCTGCTCGATCCAACCAACGTCCTTAAGGTTGCTCTGATGAACGATGAGAATTGCCCTGGTGAGGGTGATACCGCTACCTGTGAATGACAACTTCCACTGTAGTTGCAAACTTTTGAAGGGTAAATGGAGAACCAGAATGTTCAAAGCATTATGGAGAAGCCTCCGCTCACTGGCCGATAAACTTCTATCTGGAGGATGGCTTATCTCATCCTCCTCCTCAGGGCATTAGTTTCTATTGATTCCAACCACCGATTCGCCTTGGGCCTTGGTTGGTGTCAATTCGGCTTTCGAGTTAATCTTTGAGACACATGGCTGATGAGATAATAAAATATTTATGAGATAATAAAAAAATTATGAGATAATTAGATAACATTATAAGTGGGACAAAAAAATAATGATGACCACCAATAGGGGTATAATGGTCATAACGATGTACAGACTGAAAAATTTTCCCATTATTGAAACTCCAAATCTTCCTTTTGCAGTTTATATTTTTGTCCCTACATAAAGTTTCTTTTTCTATTAATCATGAGTATTTTAAGTCATTATTAAGATGGCACATGAAAATTCATACACAGGGCAATGTATATAACCAGCTCTGCAAGGATGGATGTTACGCCATCCTGCATTAAAAAAATTCCTAACAGCAGTGGGCAACCAATAAGGTTCACCTGGCTCTCAAAGGAGGAAACCCTAGATGACAACAACAAGCTCCCACCCCATTGAGAAGCTAGAATCATATTCTGCTTGATGGCAACCACAGAGGGAGAGGAAGGAAGAGTCGTCGAGCAACCAAAACAGCCTCCCATATTGAAGGAGGTGGGAACACTAGGGATGTAACCTCCAACATTAAAAACAACAAAGAATCCAGAGAAGGGGAGAAAGGACTATTGCAATCTGCGCTCAGAAAGCAGATGACATTTCTCTCTTGTGAGATTTCACAACCATACAAGATGGACTCCAAGAAGAAGCTCCCGCATCTACTAAGGCAGATCAAGAAGGGGCAAAAACTCGCCTTCCACCTTTTGGTCAAAGAGAGCAGCAATCGACTCACTCATGCAACTAAGGAGCTGGAGCCACTAACTGAGCAGAAGCATGGGTAGAAGCATGATAACAAGGGACTAGGGCATCAGGTGCTTGCTGTTAGATGTTTTCTGTTAAATGGGAGCATTTAAGCAAGGGCACTGTTCAGTGCTTAAATAAGCATGAAAACAGTTACTTTGTTCTTGCTGATAACTCCTCACTGAAAAAATTATTTGATCACCATATGTACACAAAATACTCTATGGGTGGTAGGAGCCTTTCTTTAAAGGTAGGGCTAGAGGCAAGTGGAGAGGAAGAAGACCAAGAGGATGCATTTTAAAGCTTGAGTCTCTTGAGAATGTGGAAGGTAATAAAAGTGAGGCCTGGAAAGAAGCTGAGTAGCGGACGTCTGAGCCTGAGGCATCAGAAGGAGACCTTTCAGCTAAGGACTTGATAAGGGATCATGTAGAAATAAACATCTCAGATTATGAAGTTGGTTTTAGTGCCAAAGAGAAGGAGCTCGAGGAGAAGGCTAATTTCTCATTGAGTCAGGTTATCATTCAGCCTCCGATTCAAGCTATTAAAAGTATATTTGATAATTGGGTGCACGGAGATTTGGTTGCCAAGGTTCATGGCATTGCTGCTGAACTTCATCTTGTAAAATTCCCACCAAATATGAATGAATTGGGGTACAGGTGTATTACCTAACTGCATCAGTGATTTAACCCAACGCGAGTACCTAAATTTGGCAAACAAGGACTTCACTGGTCCTCTACCGAGCAAATGGGGTCAGCCTTCTAACCACCTGTAATCAGCAATAATCAATTAGGTGGAGAAATTCCAGATTCAATCACAAACATTCCAGGGCTGCAAGAAGTGGGTTTTTCTTCCAACAATTTCAGTAGGATCATTCCTGCGAGGTTCTTTGTAGTTGCTAAATATAACTTTGTGGAGAAATTCCGATCGCAACTCTAGCTCACAACAGAGTTTCTTAGGCTTTCCTATCACTACATATTTACATTTATCAACCTTGGGATATTGTGGTTTTGTGATCGGTGGTGCTAGAGGAGGCCTAATTCTTACACTTTCCATTAGGGATGCATTCATTATTTCAACTGCAAGGAATGTGCCTTCAAAAATGAAACTGCCTTGGGTCAAACAAAGCAATTTTATTAGCATGAGCTGCAGCCTGCAACTGGCAAATTTTCGATGAAACTAATGTCCTTGATCAATATGAGTTTGGAAAGGCTTACACGGGCAACCTTTCAAATATCACGAGGGTTGCCGTAAAATGTTTGACAACACTCCCAACTTTGTTGGTGAAGTTGCATTCCTTAGAGAGGTGGAGTTGATAGGTGTGGCAACTCATAAAAATATTTGAGACTGATTGGTTTATGTATCACAAAACTATATCCTTTCAAAACCTGACTGTTGCTCATTGTCTACGAGATCTGAAACTTGGGAAGAGGGTTTGGGATTGGCTATCAAGGAAACATATTGCCCAGAAGACAGCTCATGGGATGCAATATCTGCATGAGTACTGCAATCCTAAATTTATGCACCGTGATATGGAAGCTGCTAATCTTTTGTGAGATGAAAATTAATAACCACTCGAGTTCGAGAGGGCTGATGCTCCAACCTGCTATTAACGTTGGATCATTTGTCCGTCGTTCCGGGTCTTCTGCTCTGTTGAGAGCTATGAAACAGAGGTTGAGGACTTTGGGCTAGAAATGCTGATTGATCTAAATTCCACCCTTCTGACAAACCTACTGCATGGCGCAACGAGGCACATTGCTCCGAAACATTTAAGCTCAAGAAGATCAGTGGAAATGACAGATGTGTCTGACTATGGGGGCTGGTTTGAATTTCTAGAGAAAGATGTCAAATGGACTTGAAAAGATTCGTATGACATGGAGCTGTTTGTGCTTAATTTTCATGCACCCGAAAGCAGAGGAAGGAGACAACAATTTGAGTACATGAGAGTGATCCAATGTTCTTGAGGGTTAGAGATTGACGGGCTGGTTTGAATTCCTAGATAAAGATGTCAAATGGACTTGACAAGATTCGTATGATACGGAGTTGTTTGTGTTTAATTTGCATGCATCCTAAAGAGGAGGAAGGAGAAGACAACAATTTGAGTATATGAGAGTGATCCAATTCTAAATTATGGTGGAGGCAACAACTCCATCTAAGATATGGAAGGGCATAAATTATGTTGATATATTTGTGTTTGCTGCATGCAAAGAGAAAAGTTGCATCAAGTGAATTTGAAGGCAATGTAAATAAATTATCTTTAATCTCGCAACAGGCTATTTTTCCATGTTAGAATACTTGATATGCTGCAATGATCATTTCAAAGTATTAGACTACATAATCTTATAAGTTGATCACTATGTTCATTCTTCTTCCTTCGGTGCCTTTCAATCATCAGATGGGTGATACGCTGCAGCATTGTCTATAACCTTCGAGTCTTCACATTTAGGCATGTACTTTGGTGGAGGCAGCATGGTGGTTTCATTTGTCGGACCATCTTTTACTATAAAAACTGTTGTCATTCCCCACACGAAATGGCTGTCAAAATGACAATGCAAGAGCCAAACACCTGCATGGACAAAAATTAATACACGAACTGTCTTGCTGCAAAGAGTATGCATCATACGCAAAACATTGCAATAGAAAAGGTCTATGCATGAAATTAACTACCATTAATATGTGATAGCATTATATTTGTGCCACGTAACTTTTTACATTTATTCTTCACACAAAAGGTACATTTTGCCCAACCCAATATTCTTTGCTCATCAAAACCAAATGAGGGTTATGGAATCCCTTGTGTTATTGACAAAAAAGCATGCTGTGTATATGTATCCCATAGAAAGCGAAAGTGATTATCTGGCCCGATTTATAAACCAAAAGATTTCATAGCTAATCATTTCAGCACATAGTGGACTGCATTCTGAGTTGTTTTATTCATCTAAGACATAGCAGCATCATGATTCACATGACAATCATACTTGAATGTATATTCGTGTCACATATATTTACATAACATGTATAACTAGCAAATGACAATCATACTTGAATGTTTGTTCGTGTCACATATATTTACATAACATGTTTAAATAGCAATTTCAATATAAAAAAGTGACTATATTTTCATGCATCTGAAGATATATACAAAATAATTTCAATTGTGTGTATGAAAATAGCATGGAAAAACGCACAAAAATAACACGCTTTTCTGACGCATCATCACATTGTAGAGAACATCAATGCTGCTATACTAAAAGCAGTGGTAGAGCCAGATGTATTTGGCTAAGGAGCACTCACTATATTTGAGGCGCATTTACTGGACTGTGTGCGCAATTGCCCACACATGCCCACATGTTGCTCCATGCCTGACTACAAGTATTTTTCTAAATTAATGACACTAATCCAAACTATTCATTAACATAGAAGCTTGTAGTTAAATGCAAGTTATATAGTTAATACCTGGATTGTCTGCTCTAAACCGCATTGCAGCCCAACCACCATATGGAACCGTGACTGTGTTCTCACGAGGTGGATCTACCAAATTATAGTTTAGTGGGTCCTTCTCGGGGTCGAAGTTTCTGTGACCTCGTCCCACCACGTAGAAATCATAGCCATGCAGGTGCATGGGGTGATTAATAGGATCTAGCAAAGATGTCCCTTGATACACAATCTCAACTGTTTGGTTGTACTCCAAGACCTTCACTCTTGTCCCTTGGCTCGTATAACTGAGCTCATCTGGCAAAGAGTCGGCAGTAAAATTGAACAGATATGGCGGAAAACTTGGAAAATCAGTAGTATAGACATTATTCAAATTTTTGTAGTAAGCATCCAAAATATCGGTTGATGGATTGAAAAATGATATGTTGTTCATGCTGCCAGACAACCTCGATCCTTCCAAGGTGCCTTCACAGGTCTCATTGATACAATCCGAAAGACCCATCGATACTGTAACCAAAAATCTCGAGTCGATCTCCATGGGGACATCGATGGGATGATCGTTTGATGCTAGACTTGTCAATTGTACATCAAATTCGTATGCTGCTTGGGTATCAGTAACCAGTGGAACATATGGAAATGGAATTGAGGAGTTGGAAGTACTGGTGGTATTGAAGCCTTCATATTCAACTATCGCTGTGGTTTTGGTTCTGTCAAAAAATGCCGAGTCTTCTTCAGTCGCTGCAATATAAGGACTGACGACCATATAATAAAGGTCTTTTGGATTGTTGGCATGCACAAGGACATCCATGGTTTGGCCTGGGGTTAGAAGGAGAAAGTCTCTTTGAAAAGGTTTGAGATAGGATCCATCTCTGCCAACAACTGTAAGCTTATGATTTGCTATTGCAAAAAAGTGTCCACTGAGCATTGCACCATTTACGATTCGAAGCAGGTAGCTTTTGCCCTGCTCAAAGACGAATCTCGTTGTCCCTGTCGACCAGAAAACATATCAAAGGGCTTAGGAAATTTCAACGACATATATACAAGCTAGCCACAAATGGTTTTCTAATCTTAATTTATGATTTGAATGATTGCGTAATCTAATAGCTGCAGTCAGTTGCATATATATATAATGCATGCTTTCAAAAATATGTTTAAAGAATTTATAGGTTTGTAGCTCGTACTAACTACCAAGTATATACTATTCAGATTTATTTCATTTTTGGATTGATTTTAACTGAACTTCATGCATGAGTACAAGACTAACAGTACTCAAATAAGTCTTGATCAGTTTCGATGTTAGAGCTCGAGTCCAAGACTCAGGCAGTAAGACTCCTTATAATTGCGCATTCATGTACAAATGGTTCTCCTAATAGCAAGCACATTTGACACTCACATAGGTGACCGACACTTGGATTAATTTTTAAGAGAGTTGAAATCTGAGATCAGGTTCCACTATTTATGTCCACATTAATGTTTACTCTTTTACTCAATTACATGGTTCACTGATCAATAGAACAGTTTGGGAAAGTACACTTTTATTGGGGGCAGACTGTTAAGATTCGGTACTGTTTTGGCCTTTCATCTTCAAAGAGATCAATGACCAAGATGATTCCTTGGGTCATGCGCCTAAGAGTCACTTACCTACCTCTCTCTCTCTCTCTCTCTCTCTCTCTCTCTCTCTCTCTATATATATATATATATATATATATATATATATATATATATATATATATATATATATATATATATAAAAGGAGAAGCTATCAACCGCATGAATGTTTTCAAAAGACATTTTTATGTGTCAACCTTTGAAAGATTAAGTTGCTTCTTGTGGTGCTCATATTTCAAGAAACATTTGCTTACATGATAGGAATCTATCAACCGCATGAATAGATTTATATAATTAATTTTGGGGGACTTCCTAGTACCGTTAACCACAAAACTTTATGAAGTTTGCTCAATATATTGGATTTTTATGACATTCTTTTAACATATAATTTTGGATATTTTACATCCATTTGCACAATTGAATTAAAAAAGAAAAAGTTGGTGGCAAGATATATGTGTATGTAATGCCTACTAAATGCTACCACTTCTTCATAATTAACAGAAAAAAATCTCAAATTTCTGGTATTTAATCAGATTTAATTTTTCATTTTAAAAAAATAAAATTTTTAGACACCAAAATGCTTATATAACCATCAAACCAAATATAAATTTAACCCATAATCCATCCAAGCATGATATTTGGGCAGCAAGACCAATGGACTACTAAGTCTATGTCATCTGTCTCTCTCTCTCTCACACGCACACACATGTAAATAAAGAAGGAATCAAAAGATGATCTGGAATTACCTTTTGAAGAACAATTGTGTTGGTCACCTGGTTGGCCATTTATGGTGAAGGCATTAGATACGTTAAAACTTCCACCATTCAATAACTTTTGCTGCAGCATGGCCATCACATCCCCTACCCACCATTCACCTAAGGTGTTAAGAAGTAAAATGAGCATTAAGATGATTTTCTTAATCACATAAAACTATATATATTGGTACATACCAGATCACTAGGGTAAGAAACAAAACCAGCTTCCTTTTGTTTTAAAAAGAGATTTAAACAAAATGTAAACCTCCTAACATATTTGTAAACATTAATTTAATGTAAATTGTGCTTCATTTCAAGCCATTTTTATAAGAGAATTGATCCTCCTATTATCAAAATATTGATGTAATAAGAAAAGTTCACATTTATTATTAAAAAACATTATTAAAGGAAAACAATGGCTAACTTAATATATGCTTCTCACAGTCACTCTGCTTCCAAAAAAACTGTTTTAACAATTAATTTAATGGATATGGTTTTTGTCCCTTACCCAAGTGGTCTATTATTTACCAACTTTCTTGTGTGTGTGTGCATAATATACACACTTCGGGGTGTTGTGTGGGGGGGGGGGGGGGGGGGGGGGGGGGGGGGGGAGGTGGGATGGAGAGGGGAGAGAGATAAATATATATAGAGAGAGAGAGATATTCAAATTTAACAAATGCCAGATATAATGGCTCAAAATTAAGAATTCACAGACTGAAAATACCATAAACCATTGCTAAAAGCATTAAACAGTCGCTGATGCTTCCGTAGTGGCCGTTTTTTAGTGATAGATTTTTAACTTTTGGTCATCCAATAATATTTAGCATTCCACATATTTGAATACAAAGTGTAGTATCACTTGTCATAGTTGTTATAATTATCATACCTACTCTTGCCTACTGCCTTTTATGCGGCACTAGTTACCACAATATAAACTAGAGAAGTAGACCATATATAATTGGTTCTACATATAAAGACACAAGAGGGGCCATTATGTCTTATATTTTGAAAAGACTGAAATAATATCCCTAGAAAGAAGCAAGGGGCCTCAACTGAAGAAATTTATTTCATTGATCCTTTGGTGGTTTTCAGTTTCTTGAAAATACAACTGGGTTTTCATTTTTCTCAACCTAATTTTCGTCATTTGATTTCCTTAAAATCAGTGAACCAGATAATTCTCATCAAGTGTGACACATGTGGGTCTGGTAGCACTACCAAATTTTCCTATATATATATATATATATATATATATATATATATATATATATATATATATATATATATATATATATATATATATATATATATATATATCCCGAGAATATGTTAACCAACAATCATATGCATTGTCAACTGAAGAAACAACCTCGGATGTTTTGTGCACACATAAGAAACTTAAAAGAAACGTATTTTCTTCATTAAAAACGAGGCAACAATGGTAATTAGCTGCTAAGAAAAGGAAAGTTAAAAATATTCCAACGACCTACCCACACACACACACATAGATGCAAACCTACACATGTTTGAATTGAATAAAAAAAAGCAATCCTACATACTACATAGCCTTCAAATATACATATTATATATATATATATATATATATATATATATATATATATATATATATATATATATATATATATATATATATATATATATATATATATATATATATATAGACAACGAACCCATATATACTAGCCTTTGATGGAAAAAATATGGATCATTGATTCAAATGAGAACATAAGTTGTAAGTATAGAAATGCTATTTCTTCAACAGTCTAAAAGTACCAAAAGGAGACGAGATTTTATTTAAGGAGCTCATTTGTTTCTCTTTTTCTCTCAGTCTCCCCCATTTGGAAGGGTATTTCAGACTCTTCAAATTGAAGAAAATTGAGGCGTACAATGCTCTCACTTCACACTGCCACCATCTGATCTTAATGATCAGACAGGCCAGCTTTTTTTCAGTTAATTTCTATTGTCTGATATCGGTTAAATCAGTGGCTCATATAATTCCTATACATATATGGCCTATTAGCAACCAGTTTTCATATACATGCATACATATACACGTACACACATATCCACATGCATGCATAAATGTATAATGATGAAAAAAAGAAAAAGAGATGATCAAGTGAGCTCACCTATGACAATGACATATTCTTTGTATGGAACAGGGAACGGATATGTGAATCCAGCTTTTGGGTAAACAACTACAGCTCCATGCACTGTATGGCGAGTCCAGTCACTGTGTGCATGATACCAAATGGTGCCTTCTTCGGTACTCAAGAATAAATCATGGGTGAAATTTGATCCGGAAGGAATGCCGCACATGGTGATGTATTGCGGGCCATCTGACCAAGGATTCCTCGGGTTTAACAAGCCGTGCCTGGGTCTCACAAAATTTGAATTGCATTAATATACACTTTCCAGCATTTTTATATATACTTGGTGTGTGTGTAATTAACATGTTCAAGTTTGGCTTATGAATCTCTCTCTCTCTCTCTCTCTCTCTCTCTCTCTCTCTCTATATATATATATATATATATATATATATATATATATATATATATATGTATAAAATAGTTGTGGTAGAAGTTAGGAGAGGATAAAAGATAAACTAAGGGGTTGTTTGACAACACTAACATTGTGTTTATCAATAAGATAGATTAATGAAACACTGTAACAAGTGTTTCATAAATATGCTTTAATTTTTAGGACAGATTTATAGGACAATAACAATGGGTTACGATTACCAAACGTCCCATCAAAGGACTATTGGCCATTTCAAATTGTTGGCTGTTTGCTAATGTTTGCAGAAATTAACCCACAAGGGTATCCTAGTTAGTTGGTCAAACCATTCTTTTTGCTAGTGGAAACATTATTTTGATTAATGCTCTAATACATGTGGAAGAAAATATTTTTTATTGCTTTTACTTTTAATATTTGTTATCAACATAACAACAGCTGAAACGGCATGGTATGTGCTCTAGTCTAACTAAAAATAGAGAATGATGATGTGTGCAGCTTATAAACCACATGTAAAATCATGAGTCAGCTAAGTCGACCAATTTCTGAAAAATAACAGTACTGAAAGCGTTATATACCAGTGGATGGTGACTGGGTAAGGAGCTTGATTTACGACATTCACTATCAACCTGTCGCCTTTGCTCACATATAAAGTTGGTCCCGGAAGCTGACCATTAACGGTCAGGATCTCCTTACTTGCACAAAGTCTCGTGATGTTCGTTGGAGCCACCTGAGCAAGGCCGTGGAATATGTCAAGGCATATAATATGCATGGATCTCTCTCTCTCTCTCCTTTTATATATATATATATATATATATATATAGATGTGGCCAAATTAAAAATATTAGGCTAGGGAGCACTCTTATTACAAGTTTTAAACTTTAAAGGGCACTCGTGTAAAAAGTTCAAAACTAAAGAAATCTGTTTGCGTACATGGAGAGAATTTTGTGGACTGGTGTGGGCATTTGCCCTAGCAACCACAACATGGCTCCACCACACACATATATATATATATATATTCAATTAGTTTGGGCGGGGCCACGGCCTAAGCGGTCCCCCTTCCCTCCGCACCTATATATATATATATATAAGCACACACGGGCTGAGCACAAATAGACCGAGCATCTGTTCATCATCAGTTAAATGACAAGTATCAACATACACATTTTGCGGCTCCATTTTCACTATTCTTACCATTTTTCCAATGAAAAGGTGCCCTGTAAATTTGTGATATGTCATTCATTATTGTAGTCAAATCGAGAAACTATACGCTGGGCCCTAAACATTGCAATGGGTCCCAGCACACAGGCAGGGTGCCCTCAACACTGCTGGCCTTCTAATAAGTCCATTCCCTAATCGAAGTAGGAACTCGTACATGTACATGTGGGTTGGAACATTACCACGTATATACTTTTTAAAACTTTTATAAGGGCGCATTGGATTTTTCAAAAATTATAACAGGTACCTTTTTGTTTTTAATTTTAAAGGACGGTGGCCAAAAATAGCTTATCTAGCTGAACATCCGAACCGGGCTGACATGGGCCGGCCCAGGAACACGGTTGCAGCTACTGCTGCAGAATGAATCGAATCGAGCTCGACTCGAACTTGCTTATCAAAACTGGACTCATTTATAAATTTATAAACAAGTGGAACTTGAGTTTGAATGTATTCTCTGAAATGTTACATGTGATATCTTGGTGGAGCTTGAGCTCTTTTATGATACGGAGCTCTTATATGAATACATGCTTGACCCCTTTTTATAATATATTCTTCGGTTGCCGCTCTTTCAACGCACGATAGTTTCAGGGTTCTTTTGTTATGCGAACAATGGTGGTCCCGAGAAGTGTCAGCGATAGAAGCCAAGCCTTGTGTGGCCGATCACTAGAGAGAGAGGTACTAGTGGCCAGTGAGGTCGGCCTTTTAAGAAGCAAGGAAAACGAAAACAAAAAACACAGGGGAGGAAGAAGATGATGAATAATACTTACAACAAACTCGTGATAGTGAGTCTCTGACAAGACCTGAAAGGTAAGGATAAATAATGAGAGAAGACACGCCATAAGCTGCAGGAGCAGAGTTTCCTTGTGGAAATCCATAACCAAATAATTTAACAAGACTCAGTTACTGGTTACATATATAGGGATTGGGGGGGACTATCAATACTCCCATTTATATATCCAACAACTAGTCTCCAAGCCTTGCCCACCGGTGAGAAGCTTAGGTGAGTCTTTGCTTAGCTTGGTTGGCTCATATAGTTGGAGGTTGCGGGCTTAAGAATGTACTTCGTCACTTGTCCCCGAAGACGACCGTTAGGTGGGTGTTTCCATTGCATTTGAGGCGCTTAATTGCTCAACCATTGATTTGCAGAAGCTCTGCTTTTTCCCTTTGTTATCCACAAGACCCTATTGGCCCTTCGTGCGTTGCTGATGTGAGCAGGTTTAAATTGAAATCAGATGTAAGGAATAGTCCCCATTTGGTGGTGCATCTTTGAGCTCAGCATTTATGAATTTTTCTGATGCAGCCAAACTTATTAGGAATCTTATCTTCATTTTTCTTTGTTACACTTTTGACTGGAGAGTTTCTTTTCGGCTTTTTACAAGCAAGGCAGGCCCATGCTGAATTGTCATCAAAAGCGGCCAAAATTATTGTTTGGTAATAGAAAAGAGCAAGGTCTAATTCCCAGGATTACGGGAAAAAAAGATGGTTGATAGGATGGTGAAAACTATTGCGCCAGCTCCCACATGGCTGGGTTTTTTTTTTTCCCTTTAAGGGTATTTTATTGTCTTTATAAAAAAGTAACTTTCTTTTTAAAATAATTTTTTTTTCAACTTTGTCCTTTTTTTTAGATGATTTTCTGTTTCAAGCGCATTATGGTCTGCAGCTTCTGCACACCGACTTGGCTGAGCAGCTCCATCCTCAACATGGATCTGAAACCAATAACTTTATAATTTGAGATCTGAGACCATCAAACAAATTTTTGTGCATTGAGATCGATATGAAAAAATGGGTACGTAGCTCTCGATCTCAAAACTTCATAGGTTAGAAAAATAAGATTCCAATCTTTAAAAATATGTCATAGCATATATAATTTCTGACAGGACTATGTTAAACCAATGTATGTCATGGTGTTATGTAATAAAGTTGTACTTAAGCTAGGTCATGTGTGCAATCAACTAACCATAATTCTTATATTTAATTATTTAATGTATTTACATAAATTTCATTGGATCACCTTTTGCAGGATAATCTTTATCGGTCTCAATAGGAGGTCAAAAGTACATGAACTACCTTATAATGATTTTAGAAAATATCCAAAAGTGCACCCACCTAGGTTTTAATGAAATAATATAAACTTACTCAAATTAGAACAAATTTCAATTTTTATGAGTACTTTTTTGGTTAGTGAAATGTTTAAAATTTTCAAACAGACGCATAGATTTTACATACCTTCCCTCCTTACAAATATCAGAGTACTTTTGTCGTACTATATGTTTGATCCTACAGCGAGCCCTTTCTTTCATGGGAAAAGGCACACAAGTTGTTTATTAGGAAGAATATGGCTAGGGATGTCAATGGATCCTATTCGAATCAAATACACCTTTAACCATAAGTTCATGTTCCTTTTTTTAGATACTCATATGATATTAGAACTCAAATTTGAATGCGAAGAAAGAAAAGTCACATCTGAATCAGAATCAGAATCAAAATCCAAATCTGATTCCACAATCCAAATCTTATTTTTACATTCATATATGAATCTGAAATTTTTGCACTGAATCTGGTTGATTTTCAAAATATAAGAGCATTGGATAGAAGGTATTTTTTAAAAATTAAATCCGACCAAAATCCAAATCCGAACCTGAATCTGATAGGATTTTCATATTATCCAAATCCAATCAGATGTTGTTTCTTAAATCCAAGTCCAATCTGATTTCTTAATCAGATATTTAATTTTTTTTTCCATATCAAATTTTTCTAGAATGGCTCAGTCGAATATCCAACTCAAATCGAATATATTGACATCCATAAATGGCACCTTTATATAGATATACATAAATCAAATATGGTAAAAGGCTCCTAAAAAAATCAAAATTTGACTACTTTGCCATTGGAATTTTCAGAAATTTGATTTTGAAAATTTACTCTAATTCACATTCCTTTATTAGGACACCCGTTTAGGTCTCATGGGTATAAGAGGAAAGAGCATGAAGGCTCTGCTACCCTCATCAATTCTCTCCTTTGGCACAAAATGGACTGACAGTGGGTCAGCCCTATTACATGTCAATAGGAGGTATGGGGCAGAGCAGGTCCCTTACTCTCCTACCCTCATCAATTCTCTCCTTTGGCACATAATGGACTGACAGTGGGTCTGCCCTATTACATGTCAATAGGAGGTATGTGGCAGAGCAGGTCCCCTACTCTCCTACCCTCATCAATTCTCTCCTTTGGCACATAATGGATGTTGACGTGAGAGAAAGAGAGAAGAAAACTGATAATACTTGCTATTGATGTCTTACCCTAACCCATACTTAAGGGAGAATTAGGGTAAATAATAGAATTACAATGAAAACCAGAAAGATATCTAAAATTTTTAAAGAGTGGTCAGGTTCTTTAATATTAAAAAACTTGCCTTATCGTCAACACTACCCTTCAAGTTGGAGCATAAATATCTACCAAGCTCAACTTGTTACAAAACTTTGAAAAGTCCTAATTGCAAGAGCTTTAGTAAAAATATAAGTAGTTTGTTCCTCAGAGAGAGATCACTCCTCCTTGAACTAGATCATGAATGTAATGACAGTCTACTTCAATGTGCTTAGTTCTTTTGTGAAAGACCGAGTTGTTTGCAATATAGGTGGCTGATCTCTTATCACAAAACATTGTCATAGATAGTTGAACTAGAATGTCTAGGCTTTCGAGCATAGACTTAACCCACGTTAATTTTGCTGTTGTTTGGGTCATAACCCTATATTCTGACTCTGCACTAGACCATGAGACCACATTTTGTTTCTTGCTCCTCCAAAATATAAGATTTCCTCGTATAAAAATGCAAAACGCAGTGCACTGTATGGCAAGTCCAGTCACTGTGTGCATGGTGGTACCAAATGGTGCCTTCTTCCGTACTCAAGAATAAATCATGGGTGAAATTTGATCCTGAATGAATGCCACACGTGGTGATGTATGGCGGACCATCTGACCAAGGATTCCTCGGGTTCAACAAGCCATGCCTGCTTCTCACAAAATTCATGTTACATTAATATACACATTCTAGCTCTCTTATATATACCTTTCTGTGTGCATGCGCTCAACGTGCATGTTTTTAGGATCACTAGTCGCTGATCTCAATCCCACATCAACAATAAATCAAATCTATAATATATTTGTTATCAACTTAACAGCAGCAAAAATGATGTGGCCTTCTATGCGTTGTAGTCTAACTCATAAGAAAATTTCTAAAATACCCTTATAAGAAAATTTTATTAAAAGACTAAAATGTACCTACCTTTATAAGAAAATTTCTAAAATACCCTCAGCTCCTCATATTTATTGTCTCCACGCAACTCAATCTTCTGTCTCTCGGGTTTGTGTATTGGTTGTGAGAATGAAGTTACACGTTCCTGGTCATGAAAATATAGCCAATAAAGCGACATTTTCCTTTTATCACCCTGACGTCCAATTTTGAGCAAATGATCATGATATGAAGTTTGACGAATACTGCAATAGAAAATAGCGAATGCAATATTATTTTTCACACCAATCATTCTTTGCTTCGACTGGGAGATAATGTATGTCCAAGCTGAGGGAGGTCCAATCTTCATTAGCCTATGAAGTGATCACTCTTTTGCACCATCTCTTAACTTGCCTCATTTAATGAGGTTCAACAATTGCATTCCATCAGTTAATCTTAATTATGCCTTTTTGTTTTCGTGATCACTATCAACTTATGATAGTAAGGGACAGCGGCGGCTCAGAGAATTCAGCAAGCACCAACAATGGCGGCCCTGAGCTCGACGGCCGTAGAAGCGAATCTTTGCGTGGCTGATCAATAGTGGGAAAGTTACTTGCTGCTACCGAAGTCAGCTGTTTAAGTAGCAAGGGAAACCAAAACGAAAAATATGGGGGAGAAGAAGATGATGAATAATACTTGCAACAAACTCGTGATAGTGAGTCTCTGACAAGACCGGAAAGGTGAGGATAAAGCATGGGAGAAGACACGCCAGAATCTGCAGGAACAGTGGTTGCTTGGGGAAATCCATAACCAAACGATAGAACAAGACGTTAGTCACTTCCCATGTCTATCTACAGTTCTACACATAAATATAGGGAGGGCCATGGAGTACTACTCCCTTTTAGATGTCCAACAACTAGCCTCTTAAGCTTGCCCATCAGTAAGAAGTTTAGGTGAGTCTTTTCTTAGCTTGGTTAGTCGGAGGTTGGGGCCTGGGATGAAGACCTTTAGGTGGATGCACCCTGCGTGTGATAACCCATCCAACTTGCATGACTATAGGCCAACTTCCTTTTCTCACTTTCTTCACAAGATTCTTTCCAATCAAAAGTCATGGCCATGAGACTGAGCAAGGCCGTTTCCATTATTGCAGCGCTTGAACAACTGTCAATTTGCAGAAGCTCTCCTTTTTCCCTTGTCCACCACAAGATGTACGTGCTGATGATGAAATTGAAATCAGATGTACGGAAATTTATCCATTCGGTGGCCCACCTTTGAGCCAAGCAATATTTCTAGATCATTTTGATTGGTGCATGAAATTTTGTCGCACTATGGTTAATGACAAAGTTCCCCTTATTTCTATAGAAAAAGGCAAGTTTTTAGTAAGTTAAAAATGAAAATAAAAAAAAAAGTAAAATGACTACGAAGGATATTTTTTTAAATTACAAAAACATCCCTCTCCTTTTACTGCGCACACATAAAGGTACAGGCAACCTTTACTGCTTTCTGATGCCTGCTAACAGACCCAACTTATTTGGAATCTT
This sequence comes from Nymphaea thermarum, assembly GCA_011799765.1. Lineage (NCBI taxonomy): Eukaryota > Viridiplantae > Streptophyta > Magnoliopsida > Nymphaeales > Nymphaeaceae > Nymphaea > Nymphaea thermarum. The sequence goes on along the minus strand of JAANDH010000080.1, from coordinate 311,046 downwards.
ATCTGCCAAAAAAATTAAGCCCCATTGGTTTTTCTTTGTCACACTTTTGAGTGGAGAATCTCTTTTGGGCTTTTTACAAGGAAAGTAATCACTGTCATTAATATTTTATCTGAGTAAACCGAGCTTCTAATTAAGCCTGGGCATCGGGCCGGGCCATTTAGTCATTGCCGTTAACGGCCCGGCCCACATGTGGATAAGGTCAGCTCGCTACCCAGCCCGATTATTAACGGGTCGGGCCGGCCCGGGTATCGGGCCTGGTCAATCATTTTCGAGGCCCGACCCGGCCAGATTATTAATGGGTCGGGTCGGGCCGGGTCCGTTCGGTTTGTAAATCTCTAATTTGTAATTTTAAATGTTGAACTTTTTTTAAAGAACCTCTTATGCTTATGCTTTGTCTGCCTTTTCATTTTTAGGTTTCATTTGAGCAACCCAGCCCTGAATTGGACTCAAATCCAACCCATTAACACGGAAACATCCTAAACCACACACAAATCACAGTGGAGAGAGAAGGCGAGCGGTAGAGAGGGGAAGAAAGCAGAAGAAGAAGAAGAAGAAAAGAAAAGAACAAGAAGAAATGGAAGATGTGATAACGGATTTCCCTCCACCTTCCTGTCTCTTCTTGGATGACCTCAACAACTTCTCCTCGCTTCCTCAAACCCTTCCTTCCCCCACCCTCCTCCTCTCTAACCCTAACCCTAATGTCGAGCCCTCCTCGCCGTTGGAACCCTTCTTGTTGATCGTTGCCGTCTCTCGCCCGTCCAGGCGTCTACCTTCCTCCTCCACCACCTCCGCAGAAGATCCCCTGTCAGAACCCTCGTTCTCTCTGAATTTTCCATCGCCGTGAACTCTCTCGACTCCTCCTCCCTGCCTTTTGAGAAGGGAAAGACAGAAGATTGAAGAAGGTTATTCGACCTAATGCCTAACGGGCCCCAACTTATAACCCGAACCTGGCCCGTTTTAATGTCGGGCCGGGCCGGGCACAACGAACAAAAACCCAACAATGGCAAATCAATACCCGGACCCGGGCCCGTACCGGGCCTACTTCTAATACAAAACCGATGCAGGGCCTTGCTGAATTGTTATCAAAAGCGGCCAAAATTATTGTTTGGTGAGTGGTGGAGCTGGGACTTTTTAGATGAGGGGTACTAGAATCACGAGACCATGTTTGGTGTGGGTACCCTACGCAATTTTTGAATCATTATAGTGTAATTTCAAGTCTTTTTAAAGAAATTTTTGATGGGCTGGTGTGGGCACTCAGCCCTACTTTTGGTAGTAGAAAAGTATAAGGGTCTAATTCCAAGGATTATGGGAAAAAAGATGGATGCTGGTGTGGGCCGGGTGAAAACTATTCCGCCTGCAGCTCCCCCAGTGGGAACCCAGCCATTCCAAGTTTGTAGTCCTTGTGCAGCATCAACCATTGACGTTACTACCGAGGCACATTTCTTCCCTTATGTAAGGGTATTTTTGTCTTTTTCAAAAAAGTAACTTTGTTTTTTTTTTTTTTTACTTTTTCAGCTTTCTTCTTTCTTCTTTTGGTTTTCCAATTTCTTCGTTTAAGGGACATTTTGGTCTTTAGTGTCTGCATATTGACTTCAATGAACAAGGGCTGCACATTCGATACTCAGACCAGCACATGTTTTGATCCATAAATTGTCAGCTCACACCATTCCCCTCCCCTCTGTGCATGCCTTAAGGTGTGCGATCCACCCCAGATGATTGCAACCAGCACGACCAGCGTATAAGCTTACCACCGATATTGAGCCGAAAACCTGTAACTTAATTACGATCTTGTGGATACCCCAAATTTTCACAAGTTTAATTGACCATTTTAACCCTTACGAGGAGATTTCAAGTTGGTTTTTCACCAGATTTCAAAAGTAAGGGTCGTTTATTGAACCAATATAGGGCATTTCACTCTGGCATTGTGCACGTAGACCAGGATCATGATCGCCATTTCTTTAAAAAATGACCGTTTTGCCCATGCAACCTGTCATTTTGACCTTAAAATAGGGGATTTTCACCAAAATTTCAAGAATTGTATAACACTTGAACAATTATGATAATTCTCATCTCTACAAAACCTCAAAAAACGTTAGAGTTAGCTTATTAGGGTTTCTACACCTCAAAACCAACTCACTCTAACCAGAATAGCTCAGACCATTCACCTACCATTTCTAGATCACCAAACTACGTCAAACCTGACTGACCTCAACATATATTCTCCTAAGTATCCACAGAATATTTCTTGAGTAATGGGATTCGTATTTGAGTTATAAAGTGATGGTCTTAAAATCAATGTGACACTCTCTCAACTGCTGTAGCAGGTAATTCTCTTAATCCAAGACATGTCAACTTGCTTTGAGCTAGGATTAGATTCTTTAGTGTCCAATTTAAGTATTTCGGACTTCAGCTGCAATTCAATCATATTCATACTTGAGTTCATTTTTCATTCTACAAATTTACTAAACTCTGGACATTCATTTCAATGAAGCTCATTCTTCCGAACTACATTGTAATCAATCCGGGAATCATTTTCCCAATTTTATCACACCATCGTATTCAAACACGCATTAGCAAAGTATTTCGAGCTTCTCTTTGTTTCTTTCATCCTGTGCCTTCTTACTGAGGTAATATCTATTCCCTATTAATGAGGTGCCCTTTTCCTTTTAACGATCCCGAGTGGGAAGCCTGACAGAAACCCCACCAAACACAAACCCACTTTGCATGGGGACGAGCCTCTCTTGCTCATATCCACTCTGTCCACTTTTTTACTTGGCCTCCATTTCTCAACTTACCCCATAGTTCAGTAGCAGACACCATTCTGGCTGGCTTCCGTCAGAAGAAGCTGATCCTCCTCCTCCCTCAACAGAGGGGATCAACCGACAATGTTGCAGCAACGTATCTCTAAATTCCAGAAACAGCACATAATCCGAATTTAGAAAGTCACCCGCAGACATGGTCAAGCTGATGAAGAACATGCTCAACTCTCCTCCCATAATATGTGAATAAAGGCAGGCCTCCGCCCATTTGATTTGGTTATTTTATCATGTTGGGTTTGCTTGTTAGCAGTCCTTCAATTGAAAAATTAGATGTAACGGATGAATTGCATTTGAATACTCTTTATTGTAGTATGGTTGCAGCTTATTTGTCATTTGACATTGCATTATGTTTTTTTTTTAGAAAATACCGCATAGAAAAGAGGCAGATGTCTTCGAGGATGCCAACCATTTAGGTCGACACTACAAGAAATAAAGTGTTCACTGATATGAAAGGCAAAAGCGTTAGTAAATGGGTCACCTTCGTTGGCATAAAAAAAGGATGTATCACCAAAAATTTCTTTATTCATGCGTCCGTACGACGCGAGTAATGACACTATGCATGATATAGTTGCACCAGTGAAGGATACCAGCATCAGTGGCTTCTTTTCCTCTCACTTGAGTGAAGGTTTGCTGACTCCCTAATCAGTGACCTTGGTTATTTCAAAAAAGAAAAAGAATTCTCTACACAGGAGCATAATTATAACATTTTATAATCTATCAGTACAAGGTGAAGACTACAAATGATAGGTGACATCAAAGAATGATGTCCTCTCAACCATCTATTTTATTTACAACTGCAGACACGAATGACTACATTCTTTCTTTTGGGATTACAGATAACAGAAGAATTTTCTTCTTCAACATCCAAAGACGGATAAGTTTAGATAAAGAGTGCATAACCGCAATTTATTTCCTAAATCAAATAGCATCCATGATTTATCGTCTCAGAAGCTAATAAAAGCGATGGATGAAAAATAATGATAGTTTTACTACTTGCTGCTAGCAAATATTTCATGCCTGAATTGACTCTGGAGTAATAAAAGGAGATGATTATGGGAAAAAGAATCATTGAGTTTGGAACCCATCTAAAGCCTCTGCTCCATATGGAAAATACAAATACCTCCAAATTGATGCTTCCACAGAATTCCAGCTACACAATAGTGCAGGAGTTTTAGTTTAGTACGGCAGCTTGCAAATAATATTGTCTATGCTAGCAACTTGACTTTCACTTTACAAAGTTTGGCTTAAATACCACATATAAATAAAAGGATCTTTTGCTTGGAGAAGAATGTGCATTATAATTCTGAAAGCTAAACTTCAGATGCTACTGCCCATCCCAAGTGCTGCAAGAGCTATCATATGGCACTATGACAAATACAGGCATGACATCTAATATACTGCACTATGACATGTCAGAATTAATGCAATCGTATAGACATTTTAGCCTGTTAAAGAAACGAGGGTCAACAAACGTGACCAACATATGATAGTATCCTACTCTAACTAGAGACTGAAAGAAAGCAATCAACTAAGCAGCTGCATCAGCATAAGAAGAAAACTTTCTAGTGACATAAACAGGATCACCAACTCGAATGGAAGTTTCCTTTCCTGAACAACGAGACTCCTCACAAACAAGGTTCTGTCCAAAGTAAACCTGTGACAATAATAACCATTAGTGGACTAGATTAATCAACTGATTATAAATATAACCACAGAATAAAACAAGCATCTTATAACCTTGTTCTGTGATTTCTTGGATGGACGCAAGATTTCATCAGATCGAAATTCCCTGAGTGTTTTGATAGGCTCATCACCTGCAATTGCATTTTCTTGGTTGATAGTTGGTACCTGATCAACGCAGATACAATTCCAAGGTTAAACATAAATTGCAAGAAATTCAAAAGGCACTAAAATAAGAAGGAAAAAGAAATAACACAAGGGTGCTAGGAATTAATCACCCAATAACAGAACTAGAAACCTTTTACATAAGACTTGAAAATAGGAAGACATGCAAAACCATTACTAAATAAAAAAAAATTTAACCTACTCTTGTTACACCAATTATTTATTATGGTGATGAAAGACTCTCATGTATTTTTTTCAAACCCCATATATGTGCTTGTTAGCATCTGACATGGATGGAAATATGAGACAATCACTTTGAGTCTGCTGTAAGGTCATAAAGAAAAAATAGTGAATGAATCACACACGTTAACAATAGAAGGATATTACAGCATTTATAGATAGTACGATTGTTTGCACGTAGAGTCTAGTAGGGACAAAATAAATCTAGGTCTTTTTTACCCAAAACAGTAGATAGGTGTGTTCAGAATTATCAAAACATAGAAATCAACATTTTGGTGGTGATTTTCAACAATGTTTATATACGTGTGTGTAGATTTGATCCAATTTTTTTACCATTGGATTTTGGATCACCACAAGAACATTGATACACATAGCAATCTGGTTATTTAAAGCCCATATTGTCTGTCAGCAATATATAAAGATTGCATAAATATCATTCTTAGGTTTTTAACTGGCTATTTTCCACTTTGGACACTAATTGGGAAGTTTATTTTTCTTGGAAAAAAAAGTTTCAGGAAGTCAGAATATGAAAAATAAAAAATTATGAAAATTTTCATTTTGCCACTACTTTTTCAAGAGAACATTGAAAATAGTCATTAAAATCTTAAAAGAAACCGCAAAAAGATTAAAACATATTCAAGACATTTTTTCTACAAAAATTGGAAAAAGTTATATTTTTCAATTTAGCTTTTCTCTCAAAATATCATAATATTTCAAGTTTCTTTTTTCATTATTTTCCTTTCTTTTACAATATTGGAAAAAAATGCCACGCAACCTACATACATACATACGTACATAATGTACAGTATATAAGGTGCATATAGAAATCAACCAGGAAATGACTTGATATTGTATGGTTATTCAGAGAAATGCAATACAACACATCATGAATCTTCCAGTTTCAGGTAGCAAATATAGATCCTAGATACAGCTATAACCTTTTAAAGTGCTCTATCCATGTGACTAATTTGTTTACCTTACAACGAGAACAGAGCTTAACACCATGAAATTTTGCCCCACTTATTTTTATTTCTGCCCATAAGTCTTCCGCAAATGGATCACATCCTTCAACAAGAATACTGCAAACAGCCTTCACCAGTATCAGACAATAGAAGATTGTGAGGACCACAAAGCTCCACTGATTAGCAAGTGATGATGAGGCTTAGCTAAGAACTATTTGAGTTTACTTTGAATACTATAGAGGAAATGAACAAATAAACTAGAGATATTGCCCCACACTTTATTTAAATGTGTAGTCATACATAAGAATCTTTAGGATACAATACAACCTGTTGCTTTGGACAAAATGTGTACCACAGAGAAAACGAACTTTAAAAGACAACAGAAAAATCCATGGACCACCTGGAATGTGGAAAGTCGGTAGAGGTTAATGGGAAAACTGATTAATTTATTCAGAGCTTGTTGACAGAAGCATTATGCTAGTTCTGATAGCTTACTCAAACAACTGACCCAAAAACCAGTTTTATGATAAAGATCCTAATGTTTAGTTCAACTTTTACTCAATCAGATGTGACATTTTAGGAATTTTGGAAATTTAACATAAGATAAATGTCATATTATCTTAAAATAGAAGTCTTAAAGGAAGTTATAATTGCATAAATTTGTGATCTGTGAACCAAAAAAGTTTGTGAAAAAAAAAAAACACTATTGGCATTGTTAGAATGATAGAATCTCTAAAAGCAGGAATAGATAAATTGCTATGACTTAACATATTACGAGTAACATCTGTTTTTCCATATCAAACTAATGCAAATTATGACCAACTTAAGGTTGGCAAGTGAACCACCATGCAAAACCTAGTAATAGAAAAATTATAAAATATGAAAGAAGAAAATTTGAATATATATTATAGGGTCCTATTATATATTAGAATTTCCTTAACTATAATTCAAAAATTTCTACATGGTGACATTTTTTAAACATAAAAATGGTTTATTATTTCTTTAACTGACTGCAGCAATAGATTCTGCTGCATTGGTGATTATGATACAAGTGCTCCAGGTCATCCTCTTCTTTTCTGGAGAACATGACAACTGATCATTTTAAAGCTAACAGTGCTTCAAAATGAACAAAGGCATCACCACATTCACCAAAAGTGATGATACAGTAAAAGTGGAAGGACAACTTTAGCAACCCATTTTATTTAAGGGCAGATAATTTTCTGTGTTATTGGGAGAACAAAAAAATTGCACATAAGAATGAACATGGTTGAAAAAACTAAACAAGAAATGCCAGACTGCAAAATTATGACATCATAATTTATGCCAAGTCGTCAACTTGCAGTATAGATTTTTAGTTTACATAATTATCTCTTTTCTGGTTTGAAAAGAATACCAATTTCACACACACATATATACACACACACACAGAGACAGAGACTTTGGCCTGAAGCGGTCTATAGGTACAGGCTCTTTCAGAAGCTTGTTTAGTGCATCTAAAGAATCCTGCAAGCAACAAAATAAAGATATCAAAAATTTCAAAATTAAATATACACCTTATAACATAAAATGCTACTAAGATCTACATCCACCTGAGAGATTAGTAAGAATGGATAACCATCAGAAAACATTGTTTCATATCCACTGGCATAATTGGAATCCACGGGTCTGGTTTCATTTTCTGCAAAAGTAAACAGAAATCAAATGCCAAAGTATTTATGATGAATAGTAAGTTAAAAACTTTGTCTAGAAGTTTAGTTCATTTTTGAAGTCATAGAAGGCCGGTACAAATTTTTCCTAGTTAATCAAATTTAAGCTTTAGGTGCTGAACTTAAGTAAGCACATATAGCTACTGGTACTTGGCATATCTACCTTGATTAGTCACCTTGTTTTGTAATAGGCCCCAAATATTTAAACTTCTTGCATTTGAATTGTAACATTTTATACTTTCACCATTGTGACTTGCCTGGCCCTTGTTATTTGACTACCAAAGTTCTATTCCATATATTTCTTTATAATGATTTAAAATTTTAACAGTCTGAATTTCGCTCAAGTAGTCAACCTATAACTTCATGTTAGGTGTTGGACCCTGTGGGTATGGGTCCAGTTCAGTAGGGAGTCACAGGTCTGGTCCTTTGGGGCTGAGTATGCATGTTTGAGTCTGTCACGTTTGGTAGATGGATCGGGTGGACAATAGGAGATAATAACCCACCCCAATCAAGTGAATCAGAGTATATAAGGTCCTTAGGGAGTTAACCCTAATTATGAATGAATATCGGAGATTACTGTGAAGGCTGGGCTTTCACTGGAGCAGAGTGCGTGAGTTAATCTTCCCCTGTTAGCCGCAGGCTAACACTTAACTATTCCATGTCCTTTTTTATTTGAACAATAAAGTTGCCTCTGTACATTTTATTTTATCATGAATTAAAATTCAACAATCTAACCATCTGATGCAGTATAGTTTAGAGTTGGATTGGATCCTAATACAGGATTTGGGTCCACAAACTAAAAGATCCAAACCCAAGAATAACATCAATAACCAAATCAGCCTATCCAAAGTCTAAATGGATCCTAGTACAGGATCTAATCCAACTCTAAACTATGCTGCATCAACATCATACAAATTATAGAACCAAAAGTTTAAGAGTTTTATGTGATTTGACATATAAATCATATTGTATGGTCAGTGTTGCAACTTACATTAAAGCAGGAGAAAATAAAAAAAAATGTCATAACCTAAAAACAAGAAGAAGAAGAAGAAGAAGAAGAAGAAGAAGAAGAAGAAGAAGAAGAAGAAGAAGAAGAAGAAAAAGAAGAGAAACAAGAAAGAAGAGAGAAAGGACACAGAACGAGTAGATAGAGACCAAAAGGAACAGAGAGGAAGAATCGTTAATCCTCATTAGACTCCTAATCCCACCTTAAATAGAGATTCGGGTTAAAGACAAAATATTAGTGAGGTACACATACTTTTTCAAACTTACATATGACTGCCCATAACCAAAAGCATGTTGCCTTTCAGCAGTTGGAATCTTGAATGAAAACCCTTACTGGAAGTCATCATTTGAGACATCACAGTGACATTTCCTGACAGCAGATATATGTGCATGTCTGAGCATGCACGCAATCACTTTTTGTGTGTCCCAGCAAGTATCAAAAGATCCAACTTTGTTTGCCTGTATGACAAAGTTCAACTGAATTGTGTAGCTTGAGCTCCAAACATTCAGTTCCACACTTAGATACCCATGGTCATGACAACTTAAACATGCATGTAATGATAAAAATTGTGGGGCAATCAGAAGAAGGGAAGCATGTTTTGACTTATTAAGGAAATGAACTTGCCAGTGTTAAAACGAACTAAACGGCTTGGCTTTCCAAGGTAATTGGAAAACCAGTTTTTTGCTTCATCTCCTTCATCATATGCAGAACCAGACCACTCCCACACAGAAACACCATCAAGTATGTTGTGTCTTTTACTCAGAGAAACCTTCAATGTGTCCATTCCAGGGGCCCTCAAAACTGCAAGAAAAACTTATATCATAAATTTACAGACAAGTTTCACTAATTTAAACATGGAATTTTGACATGTCCATGCTGTTAATTGCAGTTCAGCCATACCACCAGTGTAACAATCAACCAAATAGGTTCTGCAATTTTCAACAAAATTAGACTGAATATAGATCTGTGGACAAGTTGTACTAGAAACTTAATAGCACCTGCAGCTAAGCAGAAACTTCAGCCACTAATAGCTGCAAGGATGTTGACTACTAGACCTTATTCACAAGCATACGATTTCCATTTCTTAGTTGTTTTTTTCCCTTGCTCTGAATATGCATAAAATATTCTATAATGGTTGTATATATACCTAACACATGGCATAAGGTACTAAAGTTTTAATGAACTAATCACATGGTACAACAGGAATGCAGATAGAATCATATCCTGAACTTGTATAACCAGAAGACATAGTTTCCAATTGAAGAAAAACATTGCACTCACCTAAATATGATCCACATGAAGGCTCCCAAGCTTCATCAAATGCTTCCCTTGGAAGCTCTGGTTCAACCAATGCAAGTTTTGGCTCAATTCTTTGTGTATATGCTCGTCCTTTGAAATTCACAACCACCCACTGCCTGTCCCATCGAAATCCTATTGGAAGAGAGGGACATAAAGGTGAAAGAAACGCTTAGTATATTGACCATACTCATTAAAGAAAGACAAAATGTATCATTACGGAATATGGACCAAAAGCATATTTGGTTAAGGTGAAAGTTTGCGTAAGCATAATGTCCACATTTATGAAATTTGAGGACAGATATAGTAACACTGGAACATGCCTATGTAGCTTCTTTCCTAGATTGTAGTTGTCATCTTATTTGTAGTTCACTGAACAGAGTACTTTTTATTTCATGCTTCCCTGAAGTAGACAGGGGACAACTATACACTAATATTTTCTTGCAAACTCCATATAACAGGAACTGCATAGCTTAGATCATTAGATGACAATTGCATAAGATCATTTCTGCACATCGCCAATATTAGCTTATTAGAGTTATAAAGTTGACCTGTCACAGTTTCTTCAATTTCTTGACTTTACTATACTATGAAAGTTGAAATTGCAGCTTGAAGAATTCGTAGATTTACAATCTGCAAAAGCCAGTCTCAAAGGTTACCCAACTCATTCAGCGTTTTGCACTTCCCCTTTACAAAGAAAGTATTGTAATAGAATTTGTGACCTACAAGTTCCTGCAGAATAGAGAAGTGCCCATTCTTATTTTGCATGTAAATAACCGCGATGTTCTTTGACCTGAAAAAATTAAATCAGAAATGGGAAAAAAGGTCACCCTAATCCGGAGAGGAGACTACTTAAAAGTGCAATGGGAAGCCCATCCGGAATGTCTTTTAACTTAGAAATATGAATCATAGCAAGTTCATGTCTCTATGGGGTACATGGTTATGAATCATCTTCATTTGGACCAATTCTAGTACAAGTCAAATCACCACTCTTCACATTTTTTGCAGATCACTGGTTAAGATCCTTGTGGAAAAAATAATGAGGGTAAAAGAGAGTTAATTATGCTACAGGACGTGAAGAAGTTTGGTTGAAGTACACTGTGTTAGACTTTCAAAAAGGTTTTTAAATTTCTTCAGCAGCTAAGTTGTCATGTTTTCGTTCTCACATAAAACCAAGACTAGGGAAAATATTATCATGTAAGGTCAAGAAAGAAATACATTTCCACTGTATAAGAGAGATGGCAGCATGTTTTGATCATATGAAAATGAAGCATGCCCAACATCTTTCCATACCTTGGGCTGGAAAATTGGAAATTGCCAAATGAAACTACTGCGTATTATCACTTGGCAACCCTAGGATACAGTGATAGTTGTGCGACCAGGTTTAGTAGAAATATCTGTCCACACTTTTACGACTACTTCAGTACTGCTACACTTATATCTCAACTGCAATTCTCAAACTGTTCAGGTTCACTGGTTCCAAAGCACCAAAATTTCCCTTCGATGGTAGGAATTTCGAAGGTCGTCCTTTCCGTTAAAGTTCCAAGCAAGTTGGACAAATGGCTGAGCTTTTAGTGAGAAAACATGCACAAAATTGATAACACGAATTGATTGGTAAATAGGCTTCCTTAAATTGCAACTTGACGTAGAAGGAAAAAAGTGCCACACTAGTCCTGCATCAAACTGCATATAGTTCCACATGTATGAAAGCTAGTAATGAAACTGAGTTCTTCATAAAACAGATATTCGAGTGATTGCGGGAGAAGAAGGCAGTACCTGTCGAGGAGATGGACGCTGAAGGGACAGAAATTCCACGACACGACTTGATTGGGTATATGAAGATAGACGACACAGTCGCGCGAGCAGTCTGTGCCTCCATCCCTCTCCCTCTCACTCTCGCTCTCTCTTTCGCTCAAGGGCTCTGCAGGCACTCCCAACGCGCCACGCACGCTGCCACTGATTTACGCCCTCTCTCTCTCTCGCCGCGAGCACACGTTATGCACGCTTTGTCTTTTCTTCCGGTACCCGTAAAGTGGGAAAATCTGGAGTGGCATGGTGACTAGTCGTGCGAAGCGCAACATAAACCCTCTGCTTTGCATTTTTCGACGTTGCTGAGGGGACTTCGTGGCGGTGCAAGAAAATTTATCAGGCACCGGTTTATTATCAAACTAAAATAAGGGTTCGTAGTCTTAAAATATCATTGATAATTATTACATTTATTTTGGCTGTTATATAATTAGTTATATCTTATTCTGAGTGAGAAAGTTATATAGGGGTTTACTGCAAATAAGATTTTTATGAAAGTCATTTTTAAATATTTTTTTTACCTCACCCCATCTTTAAAAAAGTATTTTTTAAATTTACTTGTAAAATTTTTAAAAAAATCATTTTATTCTCAAATAAAAAATTTGAAAAATTATGTTTCGTTCCATTGAAATTATAATTCGACCGTTGTTGAAGAAAAATTTTAAACTCTGCCCCTGCTGCCGACACCGTAGCCTCTTCATGCTCGGCAGCAGAAATCACCCCACTTTGTTTCCTGCAAATGGAAATATACAGGGTAGTCGAAGCTGAGTTTGCTGCAGTATCTTCTACCAACATCAGCGCTATTCTCAACCAGATGAAAAGGATATCTTCTTCTTTTGTTTCTAGGTTTAAGGCCATGAACGCCTCCTTACAAGCCTGCCAAGTAATATGGATCACTTTTCATATTATCTTCTCTTAGAAAAGAAAGGAAGAGACATCTTCTCTTAGAAAATAAACGTGGCTTGGTCAAGGTGACTTACATTCACGAAGATTGTTTCTCGCTTCCATTCATATATTCATCTTTGACACATCCCTTATTTATACAAAGGCTGGGTTACAGTTTCAGATTATCCAGGAGGCAACAGCATTTTTATAGAAATAGTAAACTGCGGTTCTTTCTTTCAATAAGAAGAGTCAACTTTTCCTATCCTTGTAAATTCCTCAAACCAGGCTAGGACAGGAATACAAAGAGTAATGATGACAAGTCTGAAAATATGCATGAATCATGAGAAACCAATTCATAGTTTCTGGCTAACATTCTCCCTCAAGTTGGGGCGTGTGTAGATTTTAACCCCAACTTGCTGCATATGTCGTTTAGCCTCAAGCTTGTGACTGATTTTGTAAAAATGTCAGCATATTGGTCTTCACTTTTAATATGAGGAGTGACTATTTTTCCATTCTGAATTTTTTCACATATGAAGTGGCAATCCACTTCAATCTGCTTCCTTCATTCATGGTATACAGGATTTGCAGCGATGTGGATGGCTGCAGTATTATCACATTAAACTGTAATGGCAATTGTGACAATAAAACTCATTTCTTTTAATAAAGCTCTTATCCATAAAATTTCACACGTGGTGATGTCCATTGCCTATACTTTGATTCTATGCTTGATCGAGAAACCTCTGTTTGCTTCTTACTTTTTCATGAAACGAGATTCCCTCATACAAACACACAATATTCGATTGTTGATTTTTTTGTCAATAGCACTTCCAGACCAATCAACGTCCAAGTAACCCTTGATTTCATATGTTCCATGTCTCTTCATTAATGTTCTGTGTCTCTTCATTAAGAGACCTTGGCCAGGGGTACCTTTGATGTAATTCAAAATTCTCTCAGCATCATTTAGATGTGACTTTCTAGGAGCATGCATGTACTTGTTAACTTTACTGACAGCATATCTAAGATCTAGCCGAGTGATAGAGAGACGAATAAGCTTTCTCACTAACTTTTGATATTGCTTGACGTTTTCAATATACTCATCTTCTGTTGTGCTAAGCTTGTGATTCAACTCAATGAGGGAATTAACTGTCTTTGCTCCCATTTTACCTGTCGCCTTCAATAAATCAAGTGCATTTTTTCTTTGAGATAGGAATATTCTTTTCTTTGAGTGTCTGACTTCTTTTCCTAAAAAATACCTCAATATTCCCAAATCCTTAATGTCAAATATCTTGTGTAGATATTGTTTGATCTTTGAGATCTTTGAAGACCAATTATCTACGTATACCAAAACAACTACTATGAGGTCTTTTTGCTGCAAAACAAATAAAGAGTTATCTGAAACACATCTCTTAAAGCCGACATTCATAAGAACATGACTTAATTTTGCATACCAAGCATGAGGTAATTGTTTTAATCCATACCATGCCCGATTAAGCTTACAAACAAGTGTTCCATCACCATCGTTGATTTTTAACCTAGGGGTACATCCATATAAACTTCCTCTTCTAAATCACCTTGAAGAAATGCATTTTTAGCATCCAATTGAAATAATTTCTAATTCAAGTTGCTAGTAATGGACAACAGGATCCTTAGAGTGTTCATCTTTGCCACTGGGGCAAATCGTATCAGTGTAATCCACACCTTGAGTCTATGTGAACCGTCCTGCCACAAGTCTTGTCTTATGTCTTTCAAGTGTTCCATTGCTTCTGAACTTGAGGCGATACACCCATTTACATCCTATGGTTTTATTATCTTTTAGCAGTGGTACTATTTTCCATGTATTATTCTTTTTTAGAGCTGCTAGCTTTTCTTTCATAGTCTTTCTCCTAACAGACATCTTATTTGTCTCTACAAAATGTGGTAGGTTCCTCATGCAAGTCAACTAGAGATAAGTAAGTTTTATAGCGATCTGAAACATTACCATAGGTCAAATGTGCTTCAATGGGATAGTGAACGGCCTGATATGTGATATAATCTCTAAGTCTACATGAAGCTTGAGGAACATGACCTGACCTTCTAAAAAAACGATGGATCGCGGTTATTAGTATTTGGAGACTCAACTTCCACTGATTGACTTTGATTGTCATCAATACTTTGCATGAGACATTCACTACTAGAGATGTTAGAAAGGACTAAATCTTATATACTTTGTCTCTTCTCTTGAAAAGCATTTCCATAATTGTCAAAGTACATATGAACTTCATCAAAGTGAACATCTCTTGATATATAATATTTCTTCTCTTTATTATCACAGCACCTATAGCCCTTTTTTGAGGGATAATATCCGAAAAAATACACATTTAGCGGTGCCTTTTTCAAATTTATTTCTGGTGTTTGGTGGCTTCGACAGTGCTTTCAAAAATATGTAGATGATCTACGGAATGCTTTTTTTGTTTCAACACATCTATAGGACTTTTTGAGTGAAGTCCTTTTTGAAGGAAGACAATTTATTAAATAGTTAGAGGCAATAATGGCTTCACACCAAAATCTTGAGGGAACATGTCCTTGAAATAGAAGTGCCCTTGCTTTTTCCAGCAAGTGCCTTTTTTTTTGTGAAACTCCATTCTATTGTGGAGTCTTCACACAAATGGTCAGACGTTCAAGGCCTGTCCTTTTCGAAAAACTTCAAAATTTTTATTAATATACTCAGTGTCATTATCTGTTTGTAGTGTTTTCATTTTAATTTCCAGATTGTGTAACTACCATTTTGTAGAATTCTTGGAATTTTGAGATTGTCTCATCTTTAGATTTCAAGAAATATATTCAAGAAGCCTTGTAGAAATCATCAATTAACAACATAAAGTAGTGGTAATATACATGTGAGGTGATGGGCGATAGCCCTGAAATATCATAATGTACCAATTCAAAAACACTTTCAGTATTGTTTTCTGAACTAGAAAATGAAGTCTAGACAATTTAGCAAAATGACAAATTTCACAATATTCAGCATCAAAGTTCACATTTGGATTCAAAATCTGCATGATACTTTTGAAGGGATGTCCCAAGCATGCATGAAGTGTGTACCCATCATTTTGAGTAAAGACCAGCACTACACTTTGATTCCAACGAGATAGTATAAACCTTTTCTTTCAATGCCTTTATGGATCACCCTCCCAGCCATCCGATACTGAAACTCAACATCAATTGGTGAGAAAATGGCAGGTTCAGTAGAACTTGACTTGGTCAAGCTCAGACTCACTCAGTTAATGTGCAGCCCTAGCACCATCACCCTAAAAAATTGAGAGAGAGAGAGAGAGACCAGCGACCATGTGGTTCAGTAGAACTCGACTTGGTCAAGCTCTGGCTCACTCGGTTCGTGTGCAGCCTAGCACCATCACCCTAAAAAATTGAGAGAGAGACAGAGAGAGAGACGGCGACCATGTGATTCAATGCCTCTAGCTAAGGGTAATCTGCATCGCACATTTCACGATCTCCATTGTTTATTAAGCATCGATCGATTTGAAAATGGTAAAAAGCTAAGCATGCATTTGTGATACGCTCAAGTGCTTAGTAGCATACTTTTGTAAACTTTTTCGAACCAAAAGTCGCATCATCCCAACTGAAAGTATTGAACTGTTGGTTGGGTGTGAAACCCGTGTACCGTTGCTTGGCAACCACGATAATCTCGGGAACCGGCAATCCATGTGCCGGCGTTCCAAAAAGCGTCAAATCTACCGCCCTGTAATAATTGCCAACACGGGTACATACAACCTTACTCTTTACCTACAATGTCCTCGTTACAGGAGAAACAAAAAGGGGAAATAAATTTACCCGTTCAATGATGTTATGCCATATAAGGTGTTTGATAAGCATGTTTTTTACTTTGACCTCAGGCATCCAGTGACGGGCAAGTAGTCGCCGTTGATAATTAATGCTGCTCTTCGTCGGGCAGAAGGTTAAGACAATGATGTCGACGTGCGGTGGTCTGTTATTTGACTGCAACTTGACAAAGTTTGGACGAATTAGATATCTCAACTCTCGAATTATGTGGAGATTCAAACGAAGCAGTAAACTCCTGGGCTTACATATATGGATGACGAAGTCAAATGATAAGCCACGTTTTAACCTGATTAAGATGTTCTAAGTTAATTTAGAATTTTACCCCGTACCGGCAGAAATCAAAGCTTCAACTAAAATTTGAGGGCAATGTAAGTTTTGATTAAAATTGTACAGCAATGTAAAAGAAATAGCCAACTAACATGTAAGTTTAAGCACCGCAAAGCAACACCTGAGACACCGAAAACTGACCTTTACTCTAAAGGAATGAGAGTTTGAGTGAGAGCTCCAGCTTTCTTCTTTATGGGTTAAATAAAATATTCTTTCTACTTACCCTGATTAAATTACATAAGAGAAAGATGATTAGAGTCTAAAATCCGTTGGGTTCAAGGTTGCATTAGAGTGTAGACTTAAAATGTACTTTCAACTGAATATGTCATCCTACTTGAATAGTGATATTGACAGTCACAGTGTGAACGGTGATTGATTGATTGATTTTTGTCCACACATTAAGCATCCTTTCATATTTCTTTTTATCAAAATAAAGGTGAAGTGATAGTTGAAACTAATTGGCGTTATCTCCTCCTAGTGCAAGCCATCTCATCAAAGTGGAAAAAGGAGGATCAATGCTAGGGAATGGTTGTTCTCTTGATTTAAGGAGTTCAGTTGTTCTCTTTTGTTTTGTCAGCATTGTTTTTAATTCATTAATGTTTAGCAAAAAGAATGAAATGAAAGCTTTGACTCTCAGCAGGGTTGCATCGGATCCTTCTTGCACTGAAGAAATAATGATTAATGGCTTAGGCACGTTTCAACTGCTATGTGTGATTCACACCAGCACACATAAATTGTCATATTTATGTATTAATGCACCAAAAAACTTTTATTTATTTATATATGGATGCCCCTTAAGATTTAAATGGCCAAAAATTTTTAGCTCTGTTACTGTGGAAGATCAATTCTAATAACTAGAAATTGGTACTTTGAACTAGGCCTGGGCGTCGGGCAGGGAAAAAACTGGCCCGGGCCCGACAGGGCGGCCCAGTAGTGGTCCCGGGCCAGATAGGGCGGCCCGGCGAGGCCCAGCCCGGCCCGGCCCACTAAGCCTGTTTTAGTAAAAATAATTTTTTTTAACAGTCTTTCCGAAAAATATAACATTCTTTTCAAAAATTTCGGTGGACCCGCTTTATAAATTTCGGGATGAATTTCTGAAAAGTATTACAGTTTTTCCGAAACTTTTGCTAATAAGGTGGACCCGCTTTGTAATTTATTAACTTTGATATAAATTTGGCTGAAACCCTTGTTTTTTTCATTTCTTCATCGGATCTTCTCTCTCCTCACCGGAGCTCTTTTTCTTCACGCGAACGGTGGAACTTCTTCCTTCTCTAAAGGACTGAACCAAAGAGGGAAAATGGAAGGTGGTGGTCGGGTTGGTGGGAGGCGTGGTAGGAGGGGCGCACCGGGGAAGAGGAGGCCTTAGGGACGACGACGGTGGGGCATAGAAGGTGGTGGTGGGGCGTTGGTGAGAGGCCTTCTCCCCACTCGCTGCCCTTCTCCCTCTCTGCTCTCCCCCTCTCCCTTCCCATCTCCCTATCCCTCTCCTTCTTTGCTCCGGTCTCTCTCTCCCTCTCCCTCTCCGCAAGCAGTCCCGGGCCTCTCAGCCCGGCCCGGCAAATTATCGAGCCGGGTTTGCCCGGCCCGGCCCAATACCCACCCCTATTTTGAACAAGAAGTAAATAGTGTTTTTTGTATTTTTTTTTTCTTTTGAGGTTCTTTCTGAAAAGTACTCATTCTTTTCCGGGCTAGAAATGTGTACATCACATCACTTTTCAATTTTTTCACTTTCATCCGTCCACAGAGAAGCCGATCTATAATGCTCCAGTCTCACGTATTAAACAAAATTATAAAAAAAAAAGTCATACGCCTGTTGTTTCATGGAACCACCTAAACAGATCTGAAGCCTATTTTGAACAACTAACAATCAACGAAAAAGACGTGTACTTTCCGATGAATATGCAAGATTTTAGGAGGGACTTAAAATTAATGGTTTAAATTTTTTGTATTATATATAAGATCATAATTATAAGGGAAAAGAGATTTCCTTATGCTATCTCTTTAGGCTTTCGAGAAATTGAAAGACCGGTTTACGTCATAAAAAAAACATTTAAAGACGAAAAACTTACTACTAATGTAATGCAGTGGATCTAATTGTTCCATTTCCTAGGTTCACGACATTAGTGAGGAGGTTGCAGAATATATATATATATATATATATATATATATATATATATATATATATATATATATATATATATATATATATATATATATATATATATATATATATATATATATATATATATATATATATATATATGGCGCAGATTAAGTTAGCGAAAGGTCCAACATCTGATGTCTCATGTCTCCACTGGAGAACGTCAGGTGGAGAAACAAGCAAAGAGAAATCTTGGCTTTACTTTTCCAGCTGTGAGGGAGGGCGGCCATATATAAATGAAAAGTGGGGGGAGGGAGGCCGGTGGGAAGTAAGGAGTGCGTCCCTCTCTCTGATTGTGGGCGTCGTTTTGCAGTAGAAGAAGCGGAAATGGGCGAGGGAGATCACTTCCACAAGGACCTGCTCCTCCGCCTCTTCCTCATCTCCTGCTTCCTCCCGTTTCCGGCAGTGCTGTCCAAGAGCCACTACCATGACTTCGTCGTAAGCTAGCCCTCCCCTCTTCTCTACCTTCATACGCCGTACTTGAGAAGAAATTTTAGACTGTTGATTTAAGGAGATCAAAACGTAAGACACTAAGTTGCAAAAAAGGAAATCCAGTTACATATTCAAGAGATTGAAATGCCCTAAAAAAAAATAAATAAGTTCTTTCAGTTGACATCACTGGTCTCTTTTGAGGGTATTTAGTCTCTTAAAAATATACCTGGTTTTCCTTTTTTTCCCAACTTAATAAGTTCTATTTTTGTTCAAAAACAGGTAGAGAGGGCGGAGGGAGAGGGAGGGCCACCTAGGCCATGGCACCACCCTAACTAATAAAAAAAATAAAAAAAATTAATTATGCATTGTGAGTTCAGTTTGACTTTAAAGGTTGAAATGTTTAGCCCACCCCCTAAAAAAAAATCCTATCTTCATCCGTGGAGGTAGGGTGTTTGATCGACACCCTGCCACCACGGTAGAGGGAGGCCATTGTCGGCTGGGGACAGCAACCGCGGAGCACTGCCGGGAATAGCGGCTTCACTGGACCGTCCTGAACGGCATGTGGGGATGGACCTCAAATCTATCTGAGTTCCGGTCTAAGCTGATGGAAGACTGACATATTCGGTCGAGCAAAACACGCCACAAAGGGTTCTCTTGCAGCATAAAGGCAACAACGTGAATTATAAGCGACAAGAAAAAGGTCGCCGCCACTTGGAAAAGTTTCACATTCTTCCATAAGTTTCTTGTTGATTTCACCTTTGGATCGACTGCCTTAAACTGCTAATTCATTAATTGTTTTCCCTTGGTCCCGTGGACAGGTGGCACCAAAGGTGTACACAAGGCTGTGCGAAGAGAAGGAGATACTAACAATCAATGGCCAATACCCTGGACCAACCCTATACGTCAACCGAGGGGATCGACTTCTGGTCAACGTCATCAACAACGGTCCCTACGCCATCACTATCCACTGGTGACCTACCCTTATCAATCAATTTTTACATTAATTTTCCATGTATATACGCACTTGTTTATTTATTTCTCTCACTTTCTTGATACGGCCCTCTTCATTTCACCCGTTTATTTATTTTTCTCTCTCCAACTCTCTTCCTTCCTCCGGCCACCCACACCATTCCCCGATAGCAGCTGAGTTTACTTTCTTTTGCAAATCAATCACTTCTCTGTCAAGCTCTCACGTTTTTCTTGACTGCCGCATTTCACCCCTCAAATAGCAATAGTTCATTTGAATTGCTTTATAGCAGCGGTTGATCGTTCGAAAAGCCCCTTACCTTTCCTTCTTATTTCTCGAGTGTAGGGTTTCTTTGGGAATTGGGCAGAATGCGTGACAGTTAACTAAAGCGTCATATAGTTTATATATATATATATAAAAGAATAGCAAACGATTTACAAGAGTATGTGGGAAATGGATGGTGCAGGCATGGACTGCTGAACCCGAGGAATCCGTGGTCCGATGGGCCAGAATACATCACGATGTGCGCCGTGCAACCAGGGGCCAATTTCACCCACGACCTGCGCTTCTCCACGGAGGAAGGCACCCTTTGGTACCATGCCCACAGTGACTGGACCCGGTGGATGCTCCATGGCGCCGTCGTTGTCTACCCGAAAATCGGAGCTACCTACCCTTTCCCTGCACCGGACAAGGAGTATGTTGCAGTTCTGGGTAAGTCCCTCTGTTTTCATTGCACTTTTCAACTTGCCTGCATTTTCCCTTTCCTTTCATTTCGTACATAATTTGCCTATGTACGTGGAAGATTGCTTCATAGTGCTTGGTAAGTCTTAGATACGTTAAAGAACACCAATTGGCCGCTGCTTCAGTGGCTGGTGGCTATAAGCCCCAGAGACTCAGAGAGAGAGAGAGAGCAATTGGTATTGGATTACGGGACGCATTTGGAGTATATGGAATTTGGGTTCTCTCCAAATTCATCTGACTTTGTAGAAAATTGATCAAATTCATGACCCTGTCTTTCTTATATGGATGCACGCATGAAACTTAAACATGATCCTTAACACTAAGTGTTTCTGTTTCATTTTCTTTCTAACAAANACGGACGACCATCAAATTTAAGTCAATGACTTGGGATTAAGTTAAAAATGACACACACAAACTTTTATAGAATGGCAATTTATATTAGAAATGCAAATAGTTGGAGATGTATTTGACAATCACAGTGAGGAAGGATGGATTGTCAATCGATGTCAAGAAGCAACTGACAATACTCATCAAATTAATACGTTTTTTTTTTGTTTTAAAGCCCTGATTTTTTCTACGAGAGACTTATATGCCATCTTTCGCCTCTACCACTTTCGGGTGCACATGATGATTGCTTGCCAATTATTAGATGAAATGCCCGTGAGTATCTATTCTGATTAAAAACTTGGAGAATATTTAAGTGATGAAGTATGTGCAAGGAGGCACATGTGGTAAATTTATATTTGGCATTTGAATAAATTTTACATTTGAGATATATAGAGGGAGATTTCCATATTGGTGATGTTTTTTATATCCCAGAAGCCCTTTACACGGAAAAGTTTTTCCTTTTTCTGACGGTACGTTTTCTCTTTTATTAGAGAACTTTTTACACCATTATCAAACAGATGATGATACCCATTCCTTTTGAATTATTTCAGGTGAGTGGTGGACAATTAACGTGATGGAGATGTTCCTAGGAAGAGTAAGGGATGGTGGAGAATTCAATAATTCTGATGCATACACCATTAACGGCCAGCCAGGTGATATGTACTCATGCTCAGCAGCAGGTAAGAAGCACATGGTATAATCAAATTTCTCCATCGAAAGAAGCTTTTTTGTAAAAGTTTCACATAATATTAAAGCAGAAACTTAATTATGACAGTTATGCTATGTAGAATATATCGTATACCATATTTAATTTGCTGACCTTCTGCTTCTTGGCAGAAAATCAAACCCCTTTCTATAGGTCTAGTGAGGTTCCCATACACGCTTTGACCGTATGGAATGCAACCTCATGTTTATATAGACTGCATTAGGTAGAAGCTGTAAGATCTCCTTGTTTCTTGTTTTTTTGTTGTTTTTAGCAAAGCCTTGATCCAACCAGTAATATGACAAGATTAGTGCTACTCTATGTATATATGCCTCTAGGTTAATTATGAATTACACATAGAAAGTTGATAAAGCAAGCAAGCGACATCATACAAACAGTTAAAACAGATTGGAAAACATAAGAATGACAAGCAAATTAAGGAACTAAATAGATATAATTCCAGCTACTGAAAATTTTAAATAACCAAATATTTTGTGGAAAGGGTTGTCATTTAGCAGCTTGTGGGGCTTTCAGAGATGATAGAACTACTATTCAAAATTGATGGATCTTTTAGTACTGAGCATGAAAATTGTCTACACACCTGTTTTATTCATTTATCTAGGAAATCTACTTATTCTCTCCCTTCTTTCTCGTTGCAGGAACAAACCGTTTTCTAGTTGAGCAAGGCAAGACTTATCTTTTTCGACTTGTGAATGCTGCAATGACCACATCACTCTTTGTTGCAGTGGCAAACCATTCACTTACAGTTGTTGGTAGAGATGGGTCTTATCTGAAGCCCTTTGATATTGAGTTAGTCGTATTAAGCCCTGGACAAACTGTCGATTTTCTTTTACATGCCAACCAAACAAAGGGTCTCTATTACATGGCTGCTAGTTCTTACACGCCTGATGGTGCAGCCACTCTGGCCGACAACACAACCACAGCAATAGTTGTATATGAAGGCTACAACACTTCCCAGGTCACACCCTCAACTCCAGATCTCCCGGCCGTTGATGACATCCACGCAGCATATGAATTTGTCTCAAAGGAGAGAAGTTTAGCCTCTGTTGATCACCCTGTTGATGTCCCAACAGAAATTGACACAAGGTTGCTCTATACCATGTCCATGAACCTTGGACTTTGCCCTAACAGCAGTTGCAAGAATCTAGAGGGGACAAGGTATGCTGCTAGTTTGAACAATGTGTCATTTGTTAGTCCATTAATTGACATCCTAGAGGCCTACTATCAAAGCTTGAACGACATTTACACAACGGATTTTCCAAGCTTTCCACCATATTTATTCAATTTTACATCTGAGACTTACTCAAATGAGCTCGTATATTCTGATGCTGGGACAAAAGTGAAGGTGCTGAACTATAATCAGACAGTTGAGCTTGTGTTTCAAGCAACCAGCCTTCTAAGATCAGATGCCCATCCCATGCATTTACACGGCTATGACTTCTATGTGGTTGGACGAGGTTTTGGAAACTTTGATCCTGAGAAAGACCCACTCAATTACAATTTGGTTGATCCACCTCTGGAGAACACTATTGCAGTTCCATATTTAGGATGGGCTGCTGTGAGGTTTAGAGCAAACAACCCAGGTACTAATATATTATTCTCTGTCTGCTCAATAGTAGTAGCAATAAGATGAAATTGTCGTTTAGTAATATAGCCGACATGGTCCTTCTCATGCACCCCTTCTTAAAAGGCTTATGGCATCAGAATGCTTCTAGTTATCTGTGCTTCCTAACTATTGGCATGGTGATATGATATGGCACCCTACATTGCTTGTTTGGTAGATTTGTAAATACTGATCACACTGTCTATGAAAGATTTCCATGTTTCTTCCTTAACTGGCCTTAACAATCCACGGAGTTCAACTTGCTTAACTGTAAGATTGTTGCTTAAGTCTATAAGAGAACATAGTGCAGTGAACGGGTTAACCCAGGTTGGATTCTGATCTCCCCATTAGGTTAGGTGAACCTTCTCAGACAAGGGTTTTAACTGCTGTTACAAGGAGGGCTCAGAACTGGATATTCCCCATATTTTAATTCTGGAAGGTTTGTAATTTCTGAAATCATTCATAAAATCCAAGGCCCTAAAAGAGCATGAGCCAAGTACATCTATTAAGAATGTCTGAACATGAACAAAACCTTATTTTGATATCAAAGAGACATGCTGTTAGTACAATATGAAAACATGAACGAGGAACTCCCTTGCCATCGAACATGCATTTGATACATTAGGAAAATGTGGAATCTAAAACCTTATGTTTATTTGAACCTAAATATAGACTATTAACTGGGGTATCTTTCACATTTACCTAATTCATATCTTACACTATGACCATTCAAGAGGAAAAAATCCTTAATTTATGTCTGTGTGGTTATTTATCTTTCGCAGATTAGTATTTTCTGTGGTTCCTGCTCAATTCATGAATGGATCATCTTATAGTTTGTTTTCATCATGGTCTATCCATAATTGACTACTTATATTTTCGCGTTTCTATACTTGTATAGGAGTTTGGCTTCTTCACTGCCACCTAGAACGCCACTATACTTGGGGGATGGTTACAGTTTTTATTGTGAAGGATGGTCCAACAAAAGAGACAAGCATGTTGCCTCCACCTTCATATATGCCCAAATGTTTGGATCCAGATGTTATTGAAAAACCTGGGCATTTTGACACGATGAAACCATCAGATCGGTCACTGGAAGATACAGGAGCTTTTAACTGAAATGCAGTGAGACGTGGGCAATGATAAATGTGAATGAGTCACCAATAAAGCAATGTTTAGTTAGTGATGGTATAAACACATTTATAGATTATTCAAGTAGTATATTTCCACTGCAAACATCTCGTACGATACATATCATATAGGTTCAAAAGACCCATATGGTACGGGCATGACACATAAAATGCATGTGTGTCGTGCCGTATCCTATGATACGGCTCCCATGTTGTATGGCGGTATTTTACAATATGACTCTTTTTCAAAAAGAGGTCTAATGCCCCTTTTATGTTGAGATTTTTTTTTTTGTTAAGTTTGTCTCCATTTCATTTTCAATGTTTCTAAGGTTGTGGGAGGGTGAGTTTTCACCATTTTAAAAAGAAATCGCCATTAAATCATTGTCTTGAACGAGAAATCACTAGCTTAAAGGGATGAGGATGATAATGAAGAAGATAAGGATTATTATATCGATTGATAATAATTATGGTATTATTTAATCATAAAAATTATTTACATTTTTAATTGACAGTGAACAACTATAGATTATGTGTTTTGATGTGAAGTAAAATACTTAAAGCCAATACGACACAAAGCCGCATCATATGATACATATCGTATAGGTCGGCAAAGCATATACGAAATGCTTGCAATACACATTTTTCATGTGTATTGTATTTGTATTAGTGGTATCTTACGATACAATGCAATTAAAAAAAAACCATTTTGATTTTTTTTTAAACTATATCTTCTCCTCCATTTCTAACACTTTAATGTCTCCAAGAGTGTGACTTTTTTACTGGTTTTGATAGAATTTGCAAAATAAATCATCAATTTGTGGGAGAGATTATCAGTTTGAAGGGAGATTTGTTGTGGAGAGCCCATTCATGAGTTGAAAAAGAGGGCTTTTATGTTTTTTCATTAAAAAAAAAAAATGCAATCTCTCAATTTATTCTACACAAAACACACAATGTCACAAAATTGTGTCGATTGCGAATCAACAGGTGCACTGGAAAGACAATAATGCCCTGAGGTGGACGGCGGGAATGATGCGATAGCCCATACATGAAGGCGTAAATGACCAAAACTATCCCTCCTCACAGCAAAATGGTTTTTCGAAAAGAGCGATTCCTAGAAGACCAACCAATTTTGAGGGAACAGATGAAGATGTTAATATATCATTAAATTTAAACGATGATTTAGATGATGATGGAATGCATCTTCTTCATCCTCTAACCGCTATGCCTTTTAGTAACTTATTACATTGATTTTCATAATTTTTAATGTTTAATGAAGTAACCATTACATTTTGGCATCTAAATATTGATCATTGATTGTTAGCTTGTTAATATTCTTATTGTTTATTTAAATAATCATATTTATAATTTACCTTGTTAGATTCTACCATGTCTGAAATATGTAGGAAAATGGTTTGCAACATTGAGGAGCAAAATGTTCCATCTTTACCAGCAATTGTTCTTGATATAGAAAAACATGAAGATATTCTAGAGATTATTCATAAGATAGAAGAACAAAACCATCTAGCAGATATTGTTCTCGAGACAGAAAAACAAGACAATTTGTCTTCACTTGTAGTCCTAGACTCTGAAGAAGAAGCAGATTATCAGCCATTAAGCAAGTTGTGGAAGTCACGTCAAGACAAATTTCAACTTGAAGCGGAAGAGCATAGCGAAACAATCAAAGCCTTCTTGCATATTTATATTCCCTCGTATGGAGATAGATTTAGTTTTTTTTTTCTTGCATTAGATTACATTTATTGAGAAATGTTAAACTTCTGCTAGTGACTTTTGCATATTTAACGATTGTATTGAAGTTCAATCTTACCAACAATTAATTTTTGATTGCTTAAGATGATTATGCTTGTTATATTACTATTATATACATTTCAAATATTAGCAATAGCGAACATAGCAAAAAACTTAAAAATCGATCACTTTTTTGGTCTAGGCATACCTTGACAACATAGGTTCTCTTAGACGAAATTGAGTTTAAAATAAAGGAGATGCATTCGAGTACCCAAAGGATTTTGACTTCCAAAGAAAGTACCATTTGGGAAAGGCTAATGTCGTGGCAGATGTAATCAACCAAAAAAGCTGCTGTTAAAGCCTGTGGATTGCTATTACAAACACGGAAGCTGAGAAATCTCACACAATGGCATCCGATTTAGGATGATCATGGAAAGGTGAAGTATATTGCATAGATTAGAAACACATTTCTAGAGGAAATCATTGAGAAGCAAATGCATAATCCTAAATATCAATGGCTGGTGGCTGAAAATCAGAAATAAGGCATTGTGTAATATCAAGATGATGATGGTTTTATATGGTTTAACAATTGGCTATGGATTTCAAATGATCCAAAAGTAAAAAATAAGCTATTGGAGAAGACATACAAAACATGGTATACCATATTTTTGGGATGCATCAAAATGTATCAGAATATAAAGAAAAACTTTTTGTTGCCGGTAATGAAGACCGTATTTTAGAGTATGTTTCACAATGTTTAGTATGCCAGCAAATTAAGGTAGAACACCAAAAGCCTAGTGGTTTGATGCAAGAAATCAATCCCTTGATGAAAGTGGGAGGATATTACAATGGATTTTGTGGTAAGGTTACCACAAAACCAAAGGCAACATGGTTCTATATGGGTAGTGGTGGACTGCATGACTAAATATGGGGGCACTCCTTAACAACCAATATTTCACAATCCCTCGAGAGTTTGGCAGACTTATACGTCAATGAGATTAGTAGACTATATGGGATCCCTAAGTCAATCATCTTAGATAGGGATCCTATGTTCACATCCAAGTTTTGGAAAAGTTTATAAGAAACATTAGGCACTAAAATTGAGCAGTGGATTTCATCCACAAACCGATGAACAATAAGAAACATCCAAACATTGGAGGATATGCCTAGAGCTTGTGTGTTAGAATGGAAATATGAATGGACAAACATGTTGACCTGACATAATTCACCTACAACAATGGTATTAACTCCAGTGTTGGGATGGCTCCATTTAAAGCCTTGTATGGTCGACCTTGTAGATCACCAACCAGCTCTAATCTACA
Source organism: Nymphaea thermarum (assembly GCA_011799765.1). Lineage (NCBI taxonomy): Eukaryota > Viridiplantae > Streptophyta > Magnoliopsida > Nymphaeales > Nymphaeaceae > Nymphaea > Nymphaea thermarum. The sequence goes on along the minus strand of JAANDH010000080.1, from coordinate 283,107 downwards.
TGTGTGTTGTGCCCACAGAGTATCAATTGATGTTCATCATTATGTTCATACTTAGCAGTCAATGGATTGTTGGTATGACTTTGAAACCCATAAGACTCTGGGATACGTTACTTGTGATAGTATGTTATACCACCATAGTGTGACATGAAACAGGCGGCTCATAGACAGTAGCCATGAATGTACATGAATTTTGTTTTGACCTAACTTTATATCTACTATGTTGAACCATGCTCCATCTATGACTATGTAATCACCCCAAATATTTCAAAGATTCTATATTTAGCCTTTCTCAAACATTTTGTGATAACTTTACAACCTTTAAGGATTTTCAACTTCAAACACTTCATTTTCTCTTAATTATGGTCAATTTCTTCTTTTATTTGACTATCAACGATATTTAGGATTTACTTGGATCTATTTCAGACTCTGGGCACAAAGCCCATTCTCACTTTAAACTAATTCTCTAATTTAAACTAGGATCTAGTTCAAAAAAATCATATAGAAGCCTAAAACAAATCCCTAGATCCAAATATAGATACAAACCCAGCCGTAGATCCATCTCAAGATTCAAAGACCAGCCTTAGATCCAAAACAATGCCATAGATCCAAATACTAGCCCCAGATCCAAATAGGTCCTTAGACTCAAACCACATACAAAATGGATCCATATCTAAATCCAAATTCTAAAACTGGATCAACAACAAAACTTTAGATACAGACCTAATCCAAATCACAATTCTAGACTCATTTGATCCCAATTTGTGCCTTCATATAAATTCAAACTCAATCCGAACCCAAGATCCAAAGTCTAGATCCACATCCTTATTCAGTTCCAAATCCTTGATCTAGATCCAAATTTAGATCCAATTTCAGGTTCAAACCTTAATCCATTTTTAAATTTGAGATTCAGAAACAAATATGAGTTATGGATCAAAATTTGGGATCCAAGTCCAAATATATTATTTTTGATCCATTCTATGCTTTTGATCTAGATCCAGCCCCAAATCTGAGAGCTAGATCCATTTTCAGGTTCTAATACAAGTCACATATCATTCCCAGTCCAAGTATTGGAATATTATGATCATTTTTCAAATATCAATCATTTCTAGTTCAAGATTCCCAAAATATCCTTGGTTTTCTGAAAATGTCATCGAATACCCTTGGTTTTTTCAAAATATCTTTCCGTTAAAAAAAATAACCTTACTTTTTTAATCAAAAAAATACCATTTGTGGGGCCCACAGTCAACGTGGCAGGCTGGCCAAGTATGGTTTGGACAATCCAGGCCTGGGCAGGCCTGGCCCAGCACGGCCTGGGTAGGCCCGGCCCGGCACGGCCTTGCCCGGCGCGGCCTTGGCCTGCCCTAGCCCTAGCCTGGCTTGCCCTGGCCTGGTTCTGGCCGGGCGAAGCTGTGATCTGGCACGGCCTGACCTGCCTTGGCCTTGGCCTGGTCCTGGCCCGGCCCTAGCAGGCCTGGTCTTGGCCTAGCGCAGCCTGGCTAGTCCTGCTGCCGACCTGGTGCAACCTGTAGCTGGCCAGGCTAGGCCTGCGGCTGGCCAACATAGGCCTGTGGCTGGTCAGCTCGGCCTGTCTAGGCATCGCAGTGGGACAGGCCTAGGCTGGGTCAGCCTTGGGTGGGCAAGCTGACACTTGGCACAACCCTACAGTTAACATATTTTTGGACATATTTGACCCTCTTACTGTTTTTAAACTATTTTAAGCCAATAATGACCAATGGCTAATTTCATTTTTTATAAAAAGATCACAATGCCCTTGAGTCTTTTTTCTTTACAAATACCTCTTCATTTATCTCATATAACATGGAAATGCATCATCTTTTCAAACCTTTGAATTCTCTCTCTCATCTTCAGATTTCTTCTTCTTGTTGTTGAATTTTCCTTCTTTGGCTCTTCGAATGCTCAAAAACCTTCATTTCCAACAAGAGAAGACCTTAGAGGAGCTTATGACGGACTCTTCAGAAGCATCTCCAACCCATTCATGCCACCATCAAAGAATTCTCTTCGCCCGAAAGAGCTAAGGAAACGCCTCTACATCAAATCCTTTTTTTAGGTATTTATAACTTTTCTTTCTACTATTTTCGTGTCCTTTTTCAACATAACAAGCCGATGAAGGTCTGAAGTCTGTCTAGAGCTAAGGATTCTCCTTGAAGCTCCTGAGAGAATGACCAAGGTAAACATTTTCCTCAAGATCATTTTTCAACTCTTTTTAACTTTTTTATAATTTTAACTAGTTTCTTCATTTCTTTTAACTCGTTTATCTCTTTTAAACTTGTTTTTTTCTCATTTTAACTTTTGTCTCATTCATCTTAACTTCTTTTTGTCTCATTCTTTATTCATCTCATTTTCATTTTAATGTCTATTTCTTTCATTCTTAACTTTTCTCTACCATTTTAATTTATATTTTTCTCATTTTAATTTCTCATCTTTTTTTCTTTTGTTATTCCTCTTCACGTTTCTCTCTTGTTTAATTCTTTCTCTTTCAAATATCTCTCTTTTTCTCCCCCTCTTTTACCTTAATTTCTCCATATGCATTTCATTTTTCTCATTCTCTCTTTTAATTTTTCTCTACATGAATTCTCATTTTTCTCATTCTCTCTTTTTCTCTCCCTCTTCTTTTAGTTGAGCTTTAGTGACTATTTTAAGAACTCAAATGATTATACAAGTGTCTTTTTTAAACAATTTGTTTTCTATGCTATTTAGCTAATCCAACAATTCAATCTCAAGTTTCTAAAATTACTAATTATTAATGATTTGTTAACCCTTAAGGCCATAGACTCTGTTAAACAATTCAATCACTGTCACGGGCCGACTACTCGGCCAGTGCGGCGCGGCCTGACTCTCGCCAGTAAGGCCGCAAGCCTTTCACTTACCCAAGCTAGCGGAGTCACTTGGACAGTTTTCGAAAACCTTTGGAACACGAGTGTGTATGAAGAAATCTCGCAATGCTTATATTCACTTCAAGAAGAAGAGTACATCACGAGAAAAATGCAAGTAAGTCAAAACAACTTTTACTTACATAGGTTGGCCGAAGCCACTTACAAAGTT